>CAKJVC010000025.1:0-184385 GCA_918026815.1 Chalara sp. BL73 | reverse complement strand
TGGGCTTGGGTCTGGGTCTATCAATTTTCGTCAAACCTCAAACCTTTGTTTCTAAGTCAGAGGATATGGTCAACTTTAAGGGAGGGGGAGGGCTAGCGATCTTAGATTGACAGGTGGAGGGATTTGGATGAGCAGAGTTATAGGTGACGGAGGCTGACGAGGCCATCGTGAAAACTTGGAAAGACCCTTTATTTCGAGCCTGCGACGAAACCAAGAACAGAGTAGGAGGAATTTGGGAGTTAGGGAGGGGAGGGGGATGTTGGTTACAGAACTCTAGTAACCTATTAAAAGGTCAATGATGCTAATACCGTTTGGCAGTCTCAGAGAAACTCGGAGCAAGGTTAGTGCTAGCCAACGGAATCCCGGTGCTTATCATCTGTGCAGAAGCATGGAGCTTCTCCCGATTCATCGCTTCCAGGAATTCTTGTATTCCACCTCCCGAGCTCCAGAATGGCCATCATCATTGTTTCTGGACAAATCGTACAGCTTGAGGAGCTTGTAGCTGTGCCGGTCATAAGCCGTTGTTTTATGTGGAGCTCTGTGGAGGTGGGTGAGGTCGCTGTATGAGTTGGACATCGCTGTTTCGATGCTTTACAGCAGAGGACGGAATGAGATAGGTTCCCACATGGCGGGTTAGATTTTCTGATAGATCCTTGGTGTGGTAATCGAATTGAGGGTTGGGGGAAGGGTTGTGCCAGGTTTCAACCTCTAAACATGCCATTTTGTCGATCTTCACCATTACAAAATAAGTTCCAACGAGACTTGGCGGTATAGGATTATTAAATTATTGGATGGAGATCCGGCTGTGACTGAGCGAGACCGATTATTCGACGATTGCCATTATAAGCTTTATCTCTTATAGCCCTGACCGCTCTTCCTCAAAATTTTCGGAGCGCTACACAGGTTGATCGATGTTACCTTGGGGATTGAGCCGGTTCCAGTTCATTATCTAATCCCGAGAACCAACACCTACTTTCGAAGGACATCTTAGAAATGGTTGTGAAGCGACGGGATAGAGACGTCGTCACTGTATTCGTAAAATAATTCCTTCAAATTCTGCTACTGCAGTGGTTGCCTGTCTGGGAATTGCAATCTCGGATGTAGCGCTTTGGTTCTTCACTTTTAATCAAAGTTCTTTAGCTCGTTATCATCGACGTCGTTGTCTGTATCAGATCAGATTAGCATTATAGAGTCTCTGGCCTTGATAAACATATCTTAGACCTGAAAATTCCGGATCGATGTTGTTCTATGTAAAGAAACCGCTTCTGGAAGCCCGTTCCCGGCAACAAATGCCAAAAGGCGTAGTATCACCCTTTTCAGATATAAGTTTAGCATCTCAGAAGTGATATAATCCGAATCTCTATTTTCTATTTATAGCTCTCTGGACTAAACTACATAATTTAAAATTCCGAGCTTATTGAATATACTCTACCTGCTTGCGGTATTCTACGAGATCTGGAAGATTCGCCAAAGCCTCCTGCATCTGCTTGAAACTAAGCGTCACCAAGAAAAATAGAATTGAGAGGTACTTTTAACATGATCATACCTAACACAGCTGTCCGACCATACAGCCGTCAGAACAAGTAACGAGAGGGGCCAGGTTCAAGGAAGCGGCGAACCTTAGCAGATAATCTATATACCTCCAGACGGCCCATTAATGCTACAGCAAACCTTGACGAATATCGGGCTCCTTGTGAAGCCCTTGGCTGCAAAGCAGAAGAAAGCTATCACTAAAGCTTGGGCCGACATGGATATGATGTAGAAGCAGAAAGAGTAGCTGCCCATGTTTGGAGGTGAAGCGGCCGATGACGACACTGGTCTAATCGAGCCTATGAAGCGTCCGCGCTAGTCCTGCCTTACCAGCCTGTCGAAACATGGCTTGCATAGACTCTTTTCGCGACTCGGCGCATACAGAGAAGTGCTAAACTTGTTTTAAATCTTTCATTTGAAATACTTTGACTAGCGAGCACTCTCGTGGACTACTATACTACCACCGGCTGGCAAGTTGTAATTTACGCGGATATGAATTATAGCCCTAGTGAATTCTCCTGGCAGCCAAGTATATCAAAGGTCTCTTCTCCCCTGCAATCTCTCCTTTGAATTGGTACTTCTGTTTCGTCAGCTTCAAGAATGCATATATAACTTTTAAGCCACACAATTATGACGGGGTCTCCTCTACCTGCGATATTCGACCGAACGAACAAGAGAAGGAACTGATATCATCCAGAGGCATTTAATCTCAAATAGTCCAGAGCATCCTGCTGAACCTGACCCCACGCTCTGGTACACATGAATAGGTCTTCCACACCGAAACACCCAAACACCAACTCTTCCTGCTGTATATCAAAACCAACCAACGGTCGCCTTTATAAGACCGCACTCGCGTGATGACTGACGTCCAATGCGCGGGTACCTGGAAGGGGACTCCTCCTTTCCCCACGAGGCAGATGTTAATCTTGGGTGAGCTTCCCCCAAAATCGGAGTGCGGCCGAAGAAACATCTTCCTAACACTTTTTAGCATTATGCCGAATTTGCGAACCAATTGCCTTTATGTCGATCTTCCCCTACGTCTACTATATGATTAAAGACTTCGGCATAACCAAGAAAGACTCGGAAATTTCAGTCTATGCAGGGATGGTCACATCTGCGTTTGCGTTTGCGGAATTCTCGTCTGGCGTTGCATGGGGCAAACTCAGTGATCAGATCGGACGAAAACCGGTGCTTCTTACAGGACTGGTAGGAACGGCGTTGAGCATGTTGATCTTCGGATTTGCACCTAGCTTTCCAGTTGCACTGTTTGCGCGGGCATTAGGCGGCCTTTTGAATGGGTAAGTCGGATCTTCAAGGAAACAGAGGATATGGTGAACGTTTCCATTCTGACGAGGAGGCGCATGTAGGAATATCGGGGTTTTGCAGACGACGGTTGCGGAAATGGTCACGGTTAAAGAACACCAGCGTATGTGCGCGACCTGAGTTGTCATCTCTCCGTTCCCTCGTGTTGAAGCCTCTTGCTGACAGGTCGCAAACAGCGCGCGCGTACACCATCATGCCATTCGTGTGGTGTCTCGGGTAAGTTTAGGATTCTGAGCTTCGTCAGTTCCTGGGAATCAAAGTTGATGAATCCAGATCGATCTTGGGACCTACACTTGGAGGCGCATTGGCTAGACCAGTTCTCCGGTACCCATATCTCTTCGCCGAGGGGACAATATGGGAATCATCTCCATACCTTCTGCCCAACCTGGTATGCACGGTTATCGTATCTTGTGGTGTAGTGATTGGGATCTTGTTTCTCGAGGAGACCCATGCGCAGAGGAAATATCGACACGATCCCGGCTTGGCACATGGGAAATGGATTCTCAGCAAGTTCACCCAATGCGCGAACTTGGAGGCATCGCGATCAAAGAAGACCGCAGATCTCGACGAAGTGTTGCCATTGCTGGGCAATGAACTACCACCAAGATATCGCACCCCTGCAGGATCTCCTAATTTACCTTCTACTTCATCGTCAGAACTGCAGGAAGCTCTTGGTCTTAATTCTTCGCACATTACGCCTAGATCGAAGCCAGCTGCGACAAAAATATTTACGAGACAGGTCGTTCTGAACATTGTCGGTTATGGTATCTTGGCTTAGTAAGTTATGAATTGTTTCTCCGGCAGATCAGACAAAACTGACTTGTGATTCTCAGCCACACGATGACTTTTGACGCCATGCTTCCGACTCTCCTGAGTACGTCGCCACCGAAAAATCTAGAACAGAACCTGCCTTTCAAGTTCGTTAGGGGTTATGATCTCAGTCCTAGGGAAATCGGAGCCATCATGTCTGTTCAGGGCATTTACTCTATGTTCGCGACCATCACGCTTTTTCCAATTATTGTTCGAAGATTGAGTGCGTTAAGTCTATTCAGATTAATTACCCTCTCCTACCCCATTCTCTACCTCTCAACACCGTACTTCGTGCTCCTTTCGGACTCCATGCGAATGGCCGGAATTTATGCATTGGTAGTCTGGAAATGCACTTTCGCGGCCCTAGCTTACCCCAGTAACGCCATCCTCCTCACCAATTCCGCACCTTCCCTCCTTATACTCGGAACCATCAACGGCGTCGCAGCATCCACCGCTTCTTTATCCCGAGCCTTCGGACCCACCGTTGCGGGGTTTCTGTTCTTCGCTGGCCTTGAGCTCGGCTACTCCAGTCTAGCATGGTGGTGCAGTGCAGTCACTGCTGTCATCGGATCAGTCATCAGCTTATACATGACCGATAAAGGAGGCCGAGTAGATGTCGATGAGGAGAGCGATGAGATCGATCAAGAAGCCAGTTTCGAAGATGAGATCTTCGATAACAGCGTGTCCGGCTCTGCGATCAGTGCCGCTGAGCCTGGATCAGAAATGGAGAGAACATAGAACAAATAACCCTTGTTCTTTTAAGCGCGCTCAAATATACTCCAACTCTAACAGCCAACCTTGAAATATTCAGCAGAGCAAAATCAGCGGTACTGCAATAGAACTGTAGAAAGCTCTCTAGATTTGGATACATTCTAAATGTATAAACTTTTGTAAAATATTGTTGTGCAATCAAGCGTTTTAGCTGAACCCCCACCCCCCTCTTATCGTCATACATAGTAACGAGAACTCACTTTATGTTATCGGGCGGATACTGAATGACTCGATTAATGATGTTGGCCTGTCAGTCGCTATACCTAAAGAAGTGTGGACTGTATGAAAGGCAAGGATATCGAGTATCGAAACCACGAAGGAGCGCACGTTTACCAAGATTACAATGACTGAACATATTGATAAACAGGCCACGGCGCACATCAGTGAAACAAATGCCCTGTTCAATTTTTTTCATACCCTGTATTCGCAAGCTTCAGATCAGTCACTTTAGCTAGACAAATCACTCATTCACACTGAGAGCATACCCCTCACAAAACTTCATGCGAAGATTGTCTTCGTTCAGCCACATCCTCTCGTCTGTATTGTGTTAGATAACTTAACTACGGAGGTCGCGGCCAAAAGTAATGGGACTCTTGGCACTAAGCCAGAATAGCAAAGAAAAAAAAATCAACGGCTACAGTGATCACTACGCTTGTCGTGCTTACAGCTCTCCTGCGAGAGCCTTCACGCCAATAACCTTCCTGACAGCCGTCTTGACTGCTGAACGAGCACGCTCGAGAAGAGTGATTGGAATAACAGCGCGTTCCAATTCACGATCATCGACCTGGATCCTTTTACCAGCAGTCATCCGTGATGGATCCGAGGCTTCAAACCACCCAACAATGTCATCAATGTCGCGAACCACCCACGGATGACGTTTGACCTCCCTCAGTTTAATACGCTCCGTAGGATCCTTAATCAGCATCCTGCTGAGCAGATCGTATAACTCCTCGTCAATATCCTCGAACGCGAGTTCTCCTTCCTCTCTATACGGACCAGTTGATAGGCTCATGCCTACATTTAGCGGCGAGTGCAAAGTTGAGCATGATGGATCGACAGCCTTGAGGCGTCGTCTAGGAATATAAACCTCTTCGTTTGCAATTGCCCGGTATAGCTGGTATTCATCTTCCGCCATGAATGGGATACGAGCGTAGATGAGGCAGTAGATGGTGACACCCAAAGACCAGACATCGATTTGCTCCGTGACTTCCGGTTGCTTGACATCGTAGTCCATGTAGCAAAGCTCGGGGGCGAAGAAGGCTGGTGTGCCTACAGTCTTGGCGAGTTCTAGTTTGTCATCAAAATCTGTGGCATCCTCTTCAGAGATATCTTCTTCCGTCTCGCCTTCTCGGATGTGTCTACCGAAATACGAGACCCCAAAATCCGCGATCTTCACACGATGATCTTTGGTCCACAGCAGATTGGCAGGCTTGATATCTCGGTGGACGATCCCTTCGTAGTGCAGATACTCCAATCCCAGCACGGTGTCTCTAAATATCGATCTTGCCAGGTCGATTGTGAGGCAGGGAACGTAGGAAAATTCCTCTTCGAAGGCGTAATGCTGCATCATATTATCAACAGACGGCTTGCATGATATTATCATGTCGGTCAAACTCGGTGACCGTCCCCGAAATGGTGTATCTTCGAGATAGATGCCACATGTCATTCGGTCAAGAGCGTAAGACGAACCATGGTTCGACGAGATGGATTGCGATAGGCTAATTATCTCATCTTCGTTGTCGCTATCGAGGGGAGGAATGTCGACCGCCGTCGGAAGTGGCGTATTGGCACGAGAGCCCGTCCGCGAGGGTGCTTGCGATGTTGTTCTTAAATGAGCCTGAGAGCTAGGATCGAACTGGATTATCGACCTATCGGGTCGAGGCAGGTTCTGCGTAGGATCATGCGCCGTTTTTCGTGGCAGTGATGCCATTCCAGCTTCCTCGTCGACACCATGGTCTGCGTTCAAATAATCGACATGTCCGTGTGCTAGTTGCAGTTGAGAGATCCTTGCCCGTTGTGCCTCCTTCCGCTGGTGACGCTGCTGGAGCGTCTTGAAAAGTTTCTCATCATCTCCCGTGTCCGTATCTCCTCGAATATCCCTATCAATTCGTTGCCTCTCGTAAAGACATATCTGCGGGTCCCCCTCCTTGCGCCATACTACCTCTCCTAGCTCAACATGTTCTAGAACCAGATATATCTTCTTCAACTCCGGGTCGTCGACGATCTCAAGCAGACCGACGACATTAGGATGACGTACTTTCTTGAGGATAGCAATCTCTCTCTTGGTCTTCTCCTCTGGTGAGACGGTAACCCTTCCAAGTCGACGCTTCTTGGAGAAGCGTGGTATGATTTTGATCGCAACATAGTAGTCCTCCCTCTCGAGACTCCGTGCCAGTTTGACCTTGCTATGAGTACCTCCGCCTATCTCGTCGATGATCTCGTATTAATTTATCAGCTTCCGTCCGGTAATGGAGTCCTGCTCGACTTTGGCTTTGTAGGTCCTGGCTTGCAAATGTTAGCATGAGTAATGATTCTATGACGTAAAGAATCATATGGTTGTACGAAGCTGTCAAGCTAGTATGGAGACTTCTGCTCTCCTGCGAGCCGACTACTGTGGGTCGTATTTGGTGGGATGGTCAAAGATCGCGCAACGAATAAAGGGACGATTTGCTCACTCTTGAACTGTGTGCATCCGCAGAGGATGCAGGAAGGGGTCTGAATGAGGGGCGCTATCGGATAGAGACAGCGGTTGTTGATGCTGGGAGGTTGTCGTCGGACTGAGCGGGCCCGGGTACATGACGGGCGTGCTGGCAGCTGTCTTCGTAGGTGTTGATTGAGGATCCATTATAGACGTGCAGCAGTGCGACTATCGACATATTTGATACGCCAGCTAATAGAGCTGAGACTTTCAGCAAGATAATATTGGAAAGATGAAGATGATGGCCGGGAGTAGGAGTTGTGCCGGTTGAAGTGTGCCAGTTGAGGTGCGTTCTGGTGGTTTCGTCAGGATCGTTGGTGGCGCAGACAAGCGACGCCATGGTGGCTGAGGAAAGTTGATTGCGCCCTTCTTGATACAGTTTAGCTCCAGCTTGTGACGCAAAGTGTGGTCCGAGAGCTAACCAGTGTTGGCTGGTTGCGTGCTACGTCATTGTCAAACGTCATAGATCCAACGGTTATGTTAGCTTGTCATCTTGGACGTTTCAACTTTATTTTCATTCTCTTTCAAATATCACAGCTCACAAAACGTTAACTCCAGAGATTATTATTACGTATCCTTATCACAGCTGGTGCAGAGAGCCTGCCGAGATGTGCTTCGACCTCATCTTCACAATCGTATCAGAGACGAGCGACCTGTGGAATTGCTTTCTCATTAGCATCGGCAGTTTTCTTGAGTATCTCGGCCTCTAGGATTGTAGAAGCTCGAGGAACGCCGGCTAAAAAATTCGCGGTTGAGAGAGGCGTTCGTCAGCCTGTGGAATCTCTGCAGCTTTCAAGTCCAGCTCTTTCGAATCAAAGATTGATCAACCCCGCAATGTTTCGCTTCGTAAGTATCAAGTTCTCTTCGCGAGCACACGATATTAAAGTCATATCGCTAAACCGCGGCTACGGCCGAATAGTATAAACCTCACAATGTAATCACACTCTTTCACAAGGCGAGCTCGCCGGCATCCTTGCGGGTGTATACTCTCCTCAAGCAAGCTTCTGCGATTGCGAGCGAACATGCTACCGAAGATCAAGCCAGTGATCACTCGCATCAGACTCTTGCGCGCCGAGAGGAGTTCGAGCTCAACATCACCGAGGATCCACCAACGGCAGAACAGCTTAAGAGCATCCTCGAGTATATTGGAACGCAGACAGCGAGTACTATTGTAAGGGGTGCAAAGAATAAGGCAGACGCGATGAAAAAAACCAAGGAAAACGCAGAGAACTTTCAGAAGCCTCTCGTACGTTGCACTACCTCTCAATCCCTTCAAGCTCTATCGAATCGGGTTGTTGACTATTTCTATAGACGGTGGACTGAACGAACGGAAAGGCAGTGGTTGGAGACGATATGTCCGAGATCTTGAAGATGGTGGAAAAAAAGACGCACGCGGCCGACTGAGTATTTCGGCGGCGACAATAGCAGGTGTTAGTGTGTCCGTGAGGGGAGATTCTTAAATGTAGTATTCACCTCATGCTTCATTACCTGCGGCTTCAGAGCTGTTGAGACAGAGCATATGATATTTATCGGCTAACGATTACTATTTACAGCGGCTCCTTCCCGAAGAGAATGATGTTTCCAATCCAACCGTACCTCAGTCGTTCCATTTGCTTCCGGTTTCGAATCGCAAAGTCGACATCTGAGAACGTTAGAGCTGTGAGGGATTACAGGGAGGTTGTTAAGCTCACGCTTCGGAGCAGAAAAATTGGCTTGCGTTAGAGATGGCAATTTGCTTTTCACAAGTCGCACTTCGGGATCATTAGATGTGCCCATCGAGGTATCGACCAAATTTGCTCTACTTACCAGAAGGGCGGGAAACTAAGACTCGTTTCATCATCACCTAAATCCTCCCCTTTCTCTATCACACCACCTTCACTCTTCCTCGCCTCCGTTCCATCTTGGACATTGAGGTCATCCGTATTGGATTTACTCGACCTTGAATTCCTTCGCTTTTTCTCTATTACTGATTCGTTTCTGCCAACGGAATGCGCTGTCGGTTTCTCCACGGGAATTGTTTGTGGATAAGCTGCAGTAGACGAATTGGACATTCTGGCTGGGAAGGAGCGCCGCCTTCGTGGTGTAAAGGGAGAGACTCCACTTCGTGTCGGTACTAGAGAGGGATTATGCAGACAGAACCTTAAATGCCGGGAGTGTATATGCATTGGTGGTTGTCCGTCGGCATCCACCCCGAGACAGGTAGAATTTTGATTTGGCTGCACCGTACCACGTCGTAGCATCTGTCCACTCATGTGACCTCGAATGGGACAGAGAAAGACGTATGTGGCTGGCACACCGGGAAGGATAAGGCGGGGTTAGTGCGACTTTATTGTAAGGTTCCATCGACATTGTGAAAAATCAACCTATGCTAGTCCTCAGTTCATTGCCCATTTCCTGGACCAAGCTTTCGGATGGGAAGAGTCGGAATCGTGCCGAAGAAATTTGCCCTCTGGTCTGTTGCAATTATGATCTCATAACATAAGTAGCGCAGCCACAATCCGCTCCGTAGACCTTCAACCAAACGTAAAAGCAGAATCCACAACATCAGACCCAAACTCCTGGGGAGTGACACGTCGTCCTCCCCCCCCCCCCCCCCCCTTAGCTATTTTTGTAATAGGCAAGCGGTGTAGGGAGCAGTCAAGGCACAAAGTTGTAGTGAGGGATTGGCTGTAAAATTTCGTACCGTAGCTGCTCCGAGCATTTTGACCTCGTCGTTACCACTTTGCCGTCGCTATCTTACTGTTGCTAGCTGTTATCGGTACATACTCGCAATTGATTAATATGTCGTCGACTGTATCTGCTACCCAAAATCAGGCCGATCCGGCAGCTTTAAGCATCGAATTTTCGTCGTTGAATGTAGAAGCTTTAATTATACTATTATCTTTTTTACTACAAGGCAGTTTCAATACTTTCGACGACTTTTTTGCTTATACGCAACAACACGCAAAACAAGCTTTATATGCTTTTATAATTGGTTATTCGGAAAAGCGCAAAGGGCGTACAATTTGTCAGGCGCCAGGATGTCACGTGCTGAGGGGCAATGAAGGGGCTCGGTAAAGGCACTGAGACTTGGCATGTATGGGCACGTAGGGAGCCGCCAGGGGTTTGGAAGGTATAAGTAGGGGACTCGGGACGTAGTAGAAAGGGTAGAGATTAGTCTTTGTTCAATATGAGTTGATTTGTGCCACACTACTCCAGCACCTTACATCTACCTACGAAGGATACAAAAACATGAGGAACAACTGTAGAGAGTGGTGTAACAACTCAAGCTGAACAGGGATCTCGATCCGTAGATCTAGGTAGAAGGACTCAGAGGTGTGAACAACTATAATTGTTATAACTAAGAGAACAAGCTACAGACAGAAGAAGGGAAGGAAAGCAGCGCTTTATATACAGGAGACGGGCCAGGGGCCGGTCTAAGCGAGGCTCTAAGCGAGATAGGGCCAGGGCCGTGACAAGTGGGAGCAGGCCTTTATATAAGCGACTCCGACTCTCCTCCGTATCGGCTCTGAAACCCCTCATACCCTGATCTTCAGCCTCCTGATCCCATGCCATGACCTCCGTGTCGCACTTTGAGCATACCGGTTGTCACAGTTTCTACTTTTTGTGACGGCTGCGGCGTCACCTATTTATAGTTGAATAGCGAATTGGTTTCCAACCAATTCTAGTGCCTTTTTGGGCCGGTTGGCAACGTGGTAAAAGCTACTCATGCTGCGCCGTCACACTTTTATTGTACAGCAATAACTATAAATAATTATAATAAAAATTTTTAAATATTAGTTTATTTGTATTATTTTAGTATTTTAGTATTTTAGAGGAAAAGCTTACAACGCTGTAAGCACGGTTGATGGGATGAATCCCCACCCCTGTATTCTGATGTTATTACGCGAGGGGGGTTCGCTAGGGATGTTTTCGACCAAACAGCCGTCCGCCTTAGGCAGACAAGCAAGGCCACACAGCTGTCCATCAATCGTTCGTTTTAGGACATCCTACTTCTATTTCTTCACATTCACAATCTTCTTCCTACATATTTAGGTCCTGATCCTAATGCTCACTGCCTCATCCTCCATACTATTCGCAATCGACAATGCGTCTTTTGCGACGTGACGAACACGGTCAACTCAGCCTAACTGACAATCTGCTCAACAACATCCCTCCCTATGCTATTCTTTTACACACATGGGGAAAGGACAATGAAGAGGTCAACTTTGAAGACGTAGCGAAAGGAGATAGGAGGCCAAAAGCTGGATACAAAAAGCTTTTCTTCTGCGCAGACCAGGCTGCTCACGATGGCCTGCAACACTTCTGGGTGGACACCTGTTGTATCGACAAATCGAGTAGCGCCGAGCTCACAGAGGCAATCAACTTTATGTTTCGCTGGTACCAGAATGCGGCCAAGTGCTATGTCTATCTATCGGATGTCTCGAAGAGGAAGCGGAAAACAGGCGGTAGGTTCCCCGAGAATACTTGGGAATCCGCCTTTCGAGAAAGCAGATGGTTTACACGCGGCTGGACCCTTCAAGAGCTCATTGCCCCAACATCAGTTGAATTTTTCTCCGAGAAGGCGTGCCACTGGGTGATAGGGGGGCTTTAGAGCAACAAATCCGCGAGATAACGAAAATTGATAAGTTGGCGCTTCGGGGAGCACCTCTATCTCAGTTCACAACTAAAGAGCGATTATCATGGGCACACAATCGTGAAACTATACGCGCAGAAGATATGGCGTACTCGCTACTTGGCATTTTCGATATCCAAATCCCCCTCCTCTATGGCGAAGGGAGAGACAAGGCGTTTCAGAGGCTCCAGGAAGAGATTGATAAGGCTTCAAAAGGTGAGCGTTCTCGTTGATCGCTTTATGGTTTACGCTAAGGAAGTCACCTTTAAGTGCCACGCCCCCCACCCTCGGAATTGTCGAAAAATTGCCTAAGCTCTCTTGCTTTTCCAGAAATATACAGTCGCTCCAATGATATCGATTGTGCCGCCGAAGGGACATGTGAGTGGCTATTCCAACACAAGACGTATACATGCTGGACTACTTGCGATCGAGGTCTTCTCTGGATTAAAGGGAAGCCCGGCTCTGGGAAGTCAACTTTGCTACGGCACGCTCTCCACAGCATCAATAAGTCGTCAAGCACTGGGGACAACCCCCTCATTATCTCGTTCTACTTCCACGGCCGCGGTGTGGAGCTCCAAAAGTCACGGCTCGGCCTCTTCCGGTCACTCCTACATCAAGTGCTCATAGAGGTCCCCGACGCGGTGCCGGACCTTTTAACGACCTTTCAAGAACGTCACAACACTATTGGCAAGCCAGGTGAACAGTGGCAGTGGCATGTAAACGAGTTGCAACAGTTCTTCAAGTCCTCACTTCTGAAGGTCTTGGAGAGTCGTCCAGTCTGGCTCTTCGTCGACGCGCTAGATGAAAGCGGCAAGGACAATGCATTTATAGTAGTCAAGGAATTCAAGTCCCTGCTTGAACAGCACTCATCCGCCAACTTCGGGCTCCACATCTGCTTTACTTGCCGCCATTTTCCGATTCTAGACGGAGATTGCGAGTTCGAAATAACCTCGAGCATGAGAATGGAGAGGATATTTCGACTTACGTACAAGCCCAGCTCGCTACGTCTGGGAGGCTAACAAAATCTAGGATTGCGACGTTGATCACGGAACGCGCTAATGGCGTATTTATGGGGGCGCGACTCGTGGTGGATCAAGCTCTAAGTCTCGATAAAGAAGGAGTAGGATCAAAGATCGAAAAGAAGGTTAATTCTATCCCTGCGGAGCTAGAGCAGCTATACCAGGAGCTAGTCCAAGGCATGGACGAGCGGCCGGTTTCCCTAAAACTTATCCAATGGATCTGTTTTGCTGTGCGACCCCTCTCACTGGACGAATTACGATGGGTTATGATCGTTGATGCCCATTGCCCGTATAAATCACTGCAGCAATGCCAGAGCGCCGACGATTACGACTGCGTCATAGCGAAGAGATTGAAAACTCTTAGTTGTGGTCTTGCCGAGATCGTGCCATCATCTAAACCACCGGTTGTTCAGTTCACCCATCAGTCGGTCAAGGATTTTTTCGTCGACAAGGGCTTAATATCTCTGCATAGCCACCACCCGAAGTCAGTCGTGATCGAGACATCTGAGGTCGATGTAGTGACCATGGCACACCGCCAGCTATCCAGGACTTGCATACGCTACTTAGCAATGGAGGAGATTGCTCAGTCAACACTGAGCGATCGTGATAGCCTGATGTTGGCGTTTCCTCTATTGCACTATGCCACGACATCATGGATAATGCACATAAAACATAGTGAGACAAAGGCGTCTCGAGACGATCTGCTAGAATATTTTGACTGGCCGTCAGAACATCTTGTGCAACAATGGGTGCGGATTTTCGGTATCATAGCCCCATACTCACAGGACCGTCCACCGAAAGAGATCAGCATGGTACATATCGTATCGCGATATAACTTAATGGGACCATTGCAGAATATTCTGCAAAGGATAGACCAGGATAAGACTAATATCAACGTGGAGAATCAGCACCAGCGCACTCCATTGCTGTACGCCGCGGAAAGAGGACACCGGTCCGTAGTGAATAAGTTGCTCGAGAACGGCGCAAATCCAGACTCCAGAGACCTCATTGGCTGGACGCCACTGTTCTACGCCGCGAACAGAGGCTACGGAGTAGTAGTGAAAGACCTACTCATAATGGCCAATATTAATGCTCAAGATATCTTTGGAGCAACGGCGTTGCACTGGGTAGTATTGAGAAAAAATAGGGAGATGATGACACTGCTATTAGAAAATTCAGCTGATATTGAAGCAAAAGATAGAGGTGGTGGTACGTTATTAGCCTGGGCAATTGAAATTGAGTCCGAAGCGACCGTCAAGATACTGCTTGAGAGAGGCTCGGTGGTCAACTACTGGTATAAACTAGTGAGTCGCTCTGGATCTCGCTAATTCCCGTGGAGTTAATAGCTGACACAGGACTGTTTCTGCTGGTATAGGTTGTAAGTAAACTCCAGTTAGGTCTCTTTGCAAGTCGAGAGCTGACGCAGGACTATTTTTACTGGTATAGGATGTAAGTGAACTCCAGTTAGGTCTCTTTACGAGTCGATGGCTGACGCAGGACTGTTTTTACTGGTATAGCTGGTAAGTAAACTCCGGTTAGGTCTTTTTACGAGTCGATAGCTGACGCAGGACTGTTTCTGCTGGTATAGTGGGTAAGTGAACTCCGGTTAGGTATTTTTGCAAGTCGATGGCTGACGCAGGACTGTTTCTGCTGGTATAGGTTGTAAGTAAACTCCGGTTAGGTCTTTTTTGCGAGTCGATAGCTGATGCAGGACTGTTTCTGCTGGTATAGTGGGTAAGTAAACTCCGGTTAGGTCTCTTTGCAAGTCGATGGCTGACGCAGGACTGTTTCCGCCGGTATAGTGGGTAAGTGAACTCAACAGACTTCAAATAAGCTCTGCTGACGATTCTAGACGCCACTTTTGCGGGCTGTGTGGAAAGGGAATGAAGCAATCGTTAGGCTACTACTCAAGAAGGGTGCCAGTCCAGACTCTGAGGACAGTTTGGACCGGTCTCCTCTGTCGGTGGCCAAAGAGAAAAGAAATAAGACCATTATCAGCCTACTGAATCTGTATGGGAAATCTTCTTGATACTCTCAAGGCTGGGACTGGGGCAACCTTGCCAGAAACAGCCAGCTGCGAATTTCAATGCCCTTTCGTTACAGAGGCATTCTCTTAGAGCAGGCTAGCATTAATTTTGGGGGAATATGAATATGGGCCGGCCCTAACCGGTAGCGGGTGAGAACGGTGACCACGGTAGGGCGATGGAATGTGAATAAGGGTGCAGCTAGGAACTCCTGGTGATAATGCCAACACTAGACCAACCTAGTGGCGGAATGCGGAAGCGTAGAATAGGAATTAGGTTATACTGGCGAACTCAACCTCTTAAATGAAAGATGTTATAGAAGAATAGATGACTTCCCACTGCTTCTACAACTTTAACCCACATTTCCCGGCGTGTATTTTCAGTATACTTTTGATCGTTGGCATCAAACTCTGCTTGTAACTTATTATATTGGCAATATATTAAGTATCTTGCCAAGTCTAGTAAGCCAGGTAAAAAAACTATTGTAAAGGTTAAATACACATAGAAATAAAGCTTACTTTTTTTCTAAAAAGCTGTACTTTTGTTGTGCTACTAATTTAGGAACAGCGTTATTTAAAGTTAGTATTATAGTATACTACAGTATAGTATGGTATGATATAAGATTGCAATTTTTGCCGTGATACATATAAGTATTTAAAATCTCATATTGCGTGGGGTACAGTATTCGATTTTAGGGGTCAATATATCGTGATAATACTAGTGCTCACACTGTTTATGCCTATTCATAAATCTAGATGGTTCGGATGTGATTCCTTTTAATATAACCTGAAGGGCCACGAGCGTGACCCCAGAAGTAGTGTAGATATGGAACCACCAATCAACCTTGAGGGTTTACCGTTATTAAAATTGTTGTTGTAGTCGACATGATCTCCGAAGTAGTCACGTTTACAAATGAGGTGACGGTGACGGTGGCGAATACTGTGCTCGAAGGAGTAAAAGCGGGACCAAAGGCAGTCGGCGTTAGATATGTGGCCGAAGACATGAATTGGTTCGTACTACCAGTAATGACTGGGTAACAGCAGATTGCAATAGGACCCGAAGTGCTGGTATTCTGGACTGGGGAAGCAGCTGCCGAGAAAGATGCCATGGAAGCCATGGAATTAGCATCCTTTGTTAGCTCAACAGATATGACTCCCGTTACAAGACTCCCTAGACTGAAGAGACATAAACGCGAGGATAAAGGCGATGAAGGCGATCCAGAACGTCCACCACTCTTGTGATTTTCGGCGGTCCCAAAACCAGTATCGTAGTTTTCTCGGCTCCGGATTGTGGAAATGTTGTCGAAGCGTCAGAAGTCGAGATCTCCAGAATTCGTAGTCTTCCACTCTGCGAGAGACAGGTACCCGATTCCAAAGTGGTTTTTCTAGTTGGTTTTCTGCCCCGGGATGTATGTACGGATCTCCTCTCCGCTGATCCCTGAACCACACTAGGCATTGATCGTCATCAATCGGAATAAGCAGCGAAAGAGTCTTCAGAGTTTCGTCAACAAACTCTCGGCTTCTAGGTCCAAAGTATCTACGAAGCCTTGTTAGTAGATGGAATCGGTCTTCTGCAGATAACGTACCCGTGTTGGAGCTGTAGCAATAAAGCGGTGTCATGGTATATGTAAACGTACACGACATTTTCCCGGTGTCTCACAAGCAAGTGGTCAGAGAGAACTCGTGTCCATGCCGGCTTAAACCCTGTGAGACGGAATATATCTCGGAAGTTGAAAAGTGACTCAAATTCAACGATGCTGGTGGCGTCTGGACCTGGACTGGAGGGATAGAATGTCTTCTCAATAATCGCTTCGAGGCTTGTATCGTCGTCCCACTCGAGAGGAGTTTGACCAGGTTCGTATATATTGTTACCATTAACTTCCGCGGCTCTGAAACCCCCGTCACCTAGAGATAAGGACAGCCAGATCCGTACCGCCACCTCAATAGCGCTTTGTAATTCGATCTGTTGTGAATATAAGCCAGGGGACGGAATATTAACTCCGACTATGTTCAGTAATACTTCTCTGGTCTCAGGATTATTGATTCCAAGATATCGTATGGAGAGCGCATTGGCACCCTGGTTCAGCCTACCGCGTACAATATCGAATAGTTGCGCTCTACTCTGATTACAATTGCGGGGTTCCTGGACGATTTGTACGATCGTGAATAGATCCTGATACTCGCGGAGGAGAGCATTTGGCCTAGGGATATTTCCAGGAGCTAGATAGGCAGCAGCCAGGTAGCCACGCAACCATCGAAAATAGGGGTATAGCCTCGCTGTCTCATCGAGTAAGATCCTAGATATGATATCAGCTCTAATCTTGCCAGACCAATGTTCGAACGTACTCTGGTGCGTCAGTTCTGGGCCTGAAAAAAGGGTTTCTCCAAACTTGATCTATAAAAGCCAGTTTATGTGCAGCTGCATTCATGTCGTCAAACAGTGACCTTTGTGGCAAGGGGACAGCCGCCATAATGGATCAATCAAAGGTCGCGTTGGAAAAGGTAGAACCGACTCGCAATGAAGGAAACAACATTTAGTATGAGCGCAAATGGGGGTTTTCAACAGCTGAGTATTGCATTAGTATGCTTTTTACGTTAACTGGTGTGGTATCAAAATGCTTATTGGTAATGTATCTCTCCCCACGAAAGCGTCTTACATTACTTCCGTGGCATGCAGCACAAATGAAAGGGTTGTCGCCGCCTACCTTGATTCCGTCCTGTTAAACCTGGCAGAACTCGACCTTAACAATGGTTCGCTTGCATTTAGGCACCAACAAGAGTGGTGGCATCGCAACGATTCGCAGTCTGCCTCCCACGTGCTGATCTGAAGGACAGTCAGGACTTTGGCTAACATCGCCAGCCATCTCTTCTCGGGATCATTATCACTTCTTGCCTTTCAATCCAACCAGGTCCAACGTCGTTCACTCAAGATGGACCCTATTGGCATTTTCGGCTATGTTCTAACCGTGGTTCTAACCGTGGTTTCAGCCGTGGTTTCTTATGTCACGCGACTATGCAGCGGACTACATAGAAAGCCTCGTCCGATGTCGGGAGGGAAGAGAACCGAACTTCCTCCCTCCGAAATTTCATCCTGGCTTCCATCCACAGAAAGTGAGCCACAGCTCAGTGGACGAACCTACTCCGAGAGAATCACAGATTCTCTCTTCAAGCCAACGTCGTCCCCGCCAACAAAAAGACAATTTGGACCATCGGCCTTCGAACCCATCAATGGGATAAATTTCTGGAAGCTTGACGAGGCGGAACCGCTCATGACGGTCTGGAAGAAAAAGATCCTGCCACGTGCTGCTCTCCTCATCCGGCGCAGCCCCAGTCACGCGGAGAGTGCATCGACGCCGATTGTTGTGTTGTATGGGATGATGGTGGGAAGGGACACGCAGCACGCTTTCCCCACGGTTGTCATTGTTTGCACGTCAAAATCATATCGGGAGCAGATTTTGCGCTCATTTCGCCAAGATCGAATGTTGAACGGCAAGGGATTTCGCTTTGTGACTGTGAACAAAATTCGGCTCAACGAGGAAACCGTTACAAGTTAAGGGCGGGAAGGTGATGTTGTTTCATAGTAAGTTATCTATATTAAAGTACAACATCCTCCCACAGTTCCCTCGCCGGCTTATGCGTATCGCTGGTATTATATTGACAATATTAATAGATATCTCCGTGGCCATAATCCCAATCATGTCGTTGGCCGTGAAGCATATCTCGTCCCGCAATTCCCTTCGCAGGATCCTACAGTAAAATCGCTTAGGGTTACGAGACGTAGCGCGAGGAATCCAAAAGAAAAAGGGGTTTTAGTTGTTGCAATTGCAATATCGTACAGAAATTAACATTTGCAGGGGAAGGGTCGGTCTCCATAAAATTCAGAATTTGACTGCTAAACTACCTGGTCTCACAGTGTGATCTGGGTTTGACCTGAATTTGTTTTGGCATCCCTTCCCTGTAGCCGAAGTCACATCCGCAAGAATACCAACTTTGACTGTCAAGCCATTCCCAATACCCGTACCTCCTGTGCCTTCTAGACGCTTTTTAATCTTGAACGCCACCTTCGGCTTGACGATGTTCGCTTTGGTACCCCTGTAGATTGTGACGGCATATTCTGTGAGGATCCACCGCGCTTGTGACCTTTCTTCTGCCTTTCGTCTACAGACTTTGGAGACTTGACAGACCCTTTGCGCCTGATTCCTGGCTATGGATGTACTGTAGGGGAGTTTCGGCGATGGCCAGCCCCGCTGGAAAAGTTTGGTTTTCGAGTCTAATTTAAGGCTAACTATAAGCTCTGACCCGGCTTATAAACGAAACAAGCACCAGTCACCCACTAGAAGTCTTCGCGGTTTTGGTGATTTTACACCAAAAGTCACGTATTATAGCATTAAAATAATTAACGAATTAGCCGCAAGACAGTGAAATTTTATATATAAAACTTGTTTATATTTAAGTTAACTACAGTCAAACCTGGCTATAAGCATCCTGGCGATAAGCATAACCTGACCAATAAGCATGCGAGGATAGGTCCCGAGTGAATTTTGGTGGGAGCTAAGCATAACCTTAAATATTAGCATATGCCTATGATTGGCCGGTCCCGAATCGTAAATAAACCCCAAAACCTCCCTCCTATAAGCATATTCTTTATCTACCCATGTGCAAACCACCAATATGACAGCAAATATGGCTCTAAACCCTTCCTCTTCACCGATTATCCCTCAGAAACGATCGGCGGTTACAAATCATGAGCGAGCAATTCTCCGGGAGCGTTATAGACAGCACCCTAGCAAGCAATCCGACCTGATCAAGTGGTTTCACCAAGAGCATAGACATCAACTTGATCAAGCCCAAATCTCCCGAATCCTCTCCTCCAAGTACGATTACGTCGACGATCTCGACCGAAAGAAAGACAAGGATAAGCTACAATCACAAAGGATAGTTGCAGGGGAGTGGCCAGAGCTTGAGGCGGGTTTGTTTGAGTGGCAGCAGCGCATGCAAAGGAAAAATGTTACAATAACAGGGTATATCCTCAAGGAATATGCTGCCAAGCTCTGGAACGCTCTGCCACAATATCAGGGTCTTGAACAGCCCAAGTTCTCTAATGGCTGGCTTGACGGCTTCAAGAAACGTTTCGGGATCAAAGAATATGTCAAGCATGGAGAGGCTAGCTCTGCGGAGGTCGAAAAACCTGAAGCTATTCAGCAAATGGAGAAAGTACGTACTCTTGCCGGTACTTACGATCCTGACAACATTCTCAATATGGACGAGACCGGTCTCTTTTGGAAGCTTACACCCGACCGAACACTTGCAACTGAGTTAGGGAGTGGAGGGAAGAAGAGTAAGGACCGTATTACCCTTGCTTTTACTTGCTCTGCTTCAGGGAAGAAGGAAGAGCCTTGGGCGGTTGGAAAATCGAAGAATCCGCGTTGTTTCAAGGGCGTTAACGTCAAGCTCCTTCGTGTCAAATATCGAAGCAATAAGTCGAAGTGGATGACAGGTCTTATAATGGAAGAATATCTAAGGTGGCTGGATAATAAGATGCGGGCACAAAGAAGGAAGGTCTTGTTATTATTGGATAACTTCTCCGGCCACGAACTTGGTGTTGAATTAGTAGGTGGAAAAGAAGGCCTTGATAATATACGAATCGAGTGGCTCCCTCCGAATACGACATCATATTGGCAACCTCTAGATCAGGGCATAATTGCTGGCTTTAAGCTTCGATATCACAGGAAGTGGGTCGATTATATGCTCCGGCAATATGAGGCAGGGAAGGATGCGAACAAGACTGTACACCTCCTTAAAGCTATACAATGGGCTCGAGTGGCGTGGGACGAGGTCTCAGAAGAGGCTATTCAGAAGTATTGGTGGAAGTCTACAATTATTAAGAAGCCAGAAAATCAGGAGGTTCAAGAGGGTACAGACACTCAACAACGCCACGATCGAGACGAACTTCAAGCCGATATTACAAAGCTTCCGTTTACGAACCCTCTTTCGATAGACGAGTTTATAGTCCCGCCTGACGAAGTGGTGGAGGACGAAAACCAAGCCCAAGATTATGAGATATTTGAGCAGGTTATAGAGCGGTACGGTGTAGATAAAGAGGATATAGCTGAGCCGGCAGAGGAGGCTATTATTGAGGACGAAGAAGAGAATATTATGGGTGTTTCTGAAGCTATTCGGTGCTTAGAGAAGCTAAAGCTATTTGAGTTACGCCAGGAGGATGGATCAGAGGCTTTTTTACGGTCTTTGGAGCAAGCTGATAGGCGATATTTTGCAATAAAGCACGAATCAAAGAAGCAGAGTAAGATTGATAACTTTTTTCAAAAGAAGCAATGATGTAGGGGCAAAAACAATAGGTTTTCTCTTTGACTTATAAGAGTCTTACCGCTAGCTATGTGGGGTACATGGCTTTTTGGTGTGTTTTGTAGTAGAAGTCGATGTATCTTTTCATACTTGGGAGGAAATCACGTGAACCTGGGCATAAGCATAACCTGACCTATAAGCATACAACTCTTGTCCCCGACCGTATGCTTATAGCCAGGTTTGACTGTAGTCTTATATATCTCAGTTATCTGCCTTACTAAAAATTGGCCAATTAGATCACAGCTTTGAAGGGCTAATTACTATAAGCCCATGGGCTTATATTAGTTCGCCACCACAAGGGATACGCCAAGGAATGGGCTTATACGAGGGGGTGGGCTTGTACCAAGGGGGGGGGGCTTATACGACAGACAATACGGTAAGTTACTTCTATTATAAAAAGTTGATACAATCTCCAATGCCAAGATGTGCTAGGATTTGATGCCCCTGTTATTTTAGTAGCGGGGACCGGGCGGAACACATTCCCTGTGGCTAGGAGGACATGGGACTATCAACAAAGTCAGCCATTATGGACTAATCCACTAGTGCCGACTGACTGTACCGGACGAGTACTCGAGGTATATTAGGCCTCAGGTTCGAGGTCGGTCACAGCCCAATACGCACGCCTAACCTGCGAAGCCTAGCTGCCATAATCAAATATATACCTCTCCTAGTTTTGTCTCAATCATGGCCTCTGCTCCGCTTTCCTTCTCACGGATTAACATTAGAGAGGCGCCAACGTCTCTTGGAGCACTTCTCCGGTGATGGCCCCCCGCGAGCGACCGCTGGGCCGCCCTCTGGGACGCTGGCGATTTCCTTCCTTGGGACAGGGGATTGCCAAATCCCGCTCTCGAGGACACGTTGAACCACCGTAAGGATCTTCTAGGCGACTCCGTGTTTGTTGAAGACGGTGAAACTGGTCAGAAGCGCAGAAAGAGAGCGCTGGTTTCTGGCTGTGGTAGGGGCTAAGATGTGCTGCTGCTGGCCAGTTTTGGTTATGATGCTTACGGTTTGGAGGTTTCAGAAGAAGCTGTGAGGCTCGCGGAAGATTTTTCCAAGCAATATGGCCAGAATTATCGCTTGAAAGACGAGAGTGTAGGTGCCGGGATGACCAAGTTCATTGTAGGAGACTTCTTTAAGGATGACTGGGTCAAAGAGATTCTTGGGGGAACAACATTTGAGATCTTATACGACTACACCGTAAGTGGGCATTGCAGCTATTTTATTGTCAATCCCGGCCAAGGATAACATGCTCATAGCTGACTCTGGCGTGATCATTGTTTAGTTCCTATGCGCTATGGATCCTTTCATACGAGCAGCTTGGTCCCTTCGCTATTCTCAACTCCTCTCCCTATGCCCTGATAGTCGGCTCATCTGTGTTGAGTTTCCAACCTATAAAGCACCCTCAACGGGAGGCCCTCCTTGGGGTGTTCCACAACAAGTGTACATTGCTCCATATAGGCCAACCGGGAAAGACGATGCCATACGATAGCGAAGGCAACGTCATAGAAGATCAGGTTGGGAGTGCGTCAGCCAGTGGACTTGAGAGAATGACGCACTGGCAGCCGAAGAGAACGCATGATGTTGGGAAAGGAACTGATTGGGTTAGTGTTTGGAGGAAGAGTCCCTGAAATCGCCCGAGGTCTTATCAGATTGTCCGCTTTGCGTTTTTCTGAGGACTGTTGCTCTCTCATCATTTCGTTTCTTCAGCTGTGTGCCCTGTCCGCTCAGTTGTTTTGAATTTTGTAATGCAACAAATATTATCAGTATCAGACAAACATTGTTTTACGAGCTTGATATCAAGAAGGAACTTATCACAACATCGTAACTTAAACCATCAACTGTTACACATTTACACGCATTTCATGGATGCTTTGATGTCAATCTTCTACTCAAGTTGGACGCGCACACTCCCTACTCCTTAATGCCAGTCTACTTATGACAGTTGATTTCTACGTGCCACAACTGCCATCCATATCAAAGGCCATAACCCGGACCGGGCCGTACACTTCAGAAAAGTACTCAACGACCATATGGGCTTCGCCGAGGATGTTGCGGTTGAAGAAAGGCGCACCATTGCTATTGTTGATACTCCAGGTTTTGCCACCTTGTGGGGGGAAAGCCACACAGACAATTTTTGCTCCGCCTTGAGATAACTCACCCATCTTCTGGTGGGCCTCGTCCGGAATGTTGCGGTTGAAGTTTGTCCCGTTATCGTTGACAACATTCCTCCCTGTCAGGAATCGGCTTACGTGAGTATGCCAAGGAGCTAGAGCAGCTCACGCACACACACAGATTACAGCCGTAATTGTAGAAAATCAATCACCATCATATCGCTATTTCAAGCCTGTATTCCATCGCCGTGATACCCTCACAGATCCTCTAATTGATTCCGTGCTTAATACCTCCTATTTCTGACACTCCCACCCTGCGGGGTGAAAGCCACATGACTAACTTTGGCACTATTCTAGGATAGCTCCCCTATCTTTTAATGGCATTCGTCAAGGACGTTGCGATTGAAAACTGCACCGCTTTTCGTGATGATGCTGAAGCGATTTGCTGTCACCGCTGGAGGGAATGGTCACGCCGATGATGTCGTCGCCGGCTGCTGTGAAGTCCTTCATCTTCTGGTGGCATTGATCCGCAATGTTCAAAATAGAGAATATCCAATTAGATTTAAGTTGAAGGTGCCATGAGAGGAATATCATGTATAAAAGCAACCAAGCAGGTAGCCCACAACTCAGCTATGGCAGAGGCAGCCGTATCATCCGATAGACAATAACGACGCAGATGGGAGTCAGAAACGTACTGCAGCTCGGAGTTTCCCGCTCTAGTAGATATCGTGCCCTTCATCCACGATTAAAGGGCATTCCAGATCGCCACCTAACTCTCGATCTTTCATAATGGAGTAGACCTAGGACCATCAAACCCAGAGCCTCACAAAGGCTGACATTCGATAGAGTTACACAACTTTACTTCAGGTCCGCATGAGATGACGACCACAAAATGCTTTCAGTGAGTCACTGGTGCCAGACTTCTGGTTGAGTTGTGGAGTATCCCGAGAACCAGTTGGAAGTTGCCGAATCTTTATCGAGCTGAGAGGTTAGCTTATGCTGCGAGACGCGGTTGCATTCGTGATCTCGCTATACTGTTAAAGGGCTAACACCTTAATTCTGGTGAATCAAGAAGTCTCCTCATTAACTGTGGATATGTAAACCATGTTTCCAGTAGGCGAGGTTGAGCTGATTGAATGTTGTATGGCCTGTTGGTCATGGATTTCTGCGCCGACTGAATGTGAGCCTTATGCACTACGTCTGATAGAGGAAAGGTGGCGTATTGGGATGCCGCTCAATGGAAGTAGCCGCGCCGAAGTAGGAAGCACAAAGCCTGTAAGATATCTCGCCCTGAAGCTTCAGATATTGCGACATCTCCAATGGCCGATTTAGTTCTATCAAAAACTTCCAAACCGGTCAACCAATTCGCAGAGTATCTTCAAAGACATAAGGCCAAGGCACTGGCGCAACTCAACGATACTACAGCTAGTGACGATGAATATATTCGATATATCAAAGAGAAGATTGAGTGGACAGACGACCCAATAGCTTGGTGGCTAGAATCAAGTCAAAAATACAAATACCCTCACTTGAGCAAGATGGCGATTAATATATTGTCAATACCATGCATGTCAGCTGACGTCGAGCGGTTATTCTCGAGTTGCGGTCTTACGCTTGAAGATCGTCGAAATCGTATTGGTATTGAGCTATTAGAGGCGTTGGAATGTCTGAAATCGTGGTTCAAAATCAAGGAGTTCAATATATTAGAACTGTTGGAATACCTACCACGTAGCGAAAGGCGTAGTAGCTGTGACTACGCTCTTGCTGGTGTGGTTTTGATATTCGTTGATTCTTCTAAGCTACGGCCTATTGCCAGGTAGTTATATAGATGGTAGAGGACCCACAATCCTTGCGATATGGAACACGTGAAGCTATGTACATGCATTCCAACAAGAACCAATGGGTTGGGAATAGGCTCAGCGGGAGCAACAGCGAGGTGTAGCGCCGGTGAGGCAGGCCACACAGGGAGTGCACTTTTGCATTCCTAGTTTGTACGGTGTACGTATGACAGGTCTGTCAAGCTTCCTGGTACGGTATGGTATGGAGATATATCGCACGCTGTACGTATTCAAGGCCTGTCACACATGGAGTATTTACACTTTTTATACTACTGCCAACACTGTTCCTACACTAGAGGCAGAAATGGATGACAATATCTCTCAGCCCCATTTCCCGAACACCCGAACGCAATTGGTGATCACCTATATCTCCCGCGATATCCCCACCATCCTCGTAAGGTTTATCCAAGCTCTACTTGGTTTAAGGCATTGGAATATCCACCATATTCAAGAAGCCCTTTGCCCGTAAGCTTTCCGTTTTTCCTCCTTCCGTTCTGAGATTCCCTCGTCTATAACTTGAGCTCTTTGCATATACTCTTCCAGGCTGTCAGGTCGGTCTTCCATGCAAATGATATCTTTCACCTCGTCGCTCAGGCCTTTGTAAAAATGTGCTTTTAGAGCAGCATCATTCTAGCCAGCGCGTGACGCAAATGTGCGGAATTCGTTTGCATATTCGCGTGTAGTTCCGGTCTGTTTTATTTCGAGTAGCCGTTGACCAGCTGCAAAGTCTCCCTTGTCGGACATATCTCTAAACCTCGAGATCCTTAGTTTATTTTAGTTTTGCTAGGGGAAGATCTGTGACTTCAGAGGCAATAGCATACTGCGTTGATCATACGCTGGAAGGATATGGCGGAGCTGTAACCGGAAGAGTCAGTATCTGGGATGACGTCGCACTGATGTTGGGGATGTCAGTCGTATTTCGTAGCAAAGCACAAGGTGGGGGACAAATCCAGGAGCTAGAATCGGCCTTAATTTGCGTCTGCAAATGCATCACGTGCAGTAGCCGCTTCAGTTCTTTACCTCAGGCACTCAGGCCATTTCCAAGAGGAGTTTAGTGTCACCGGAATTAGGTCACGTTTTTGTGGGACTCCTTGAGCAAATGGCCTGAGGTCCCTGTCAAAACTGCACACTGCTCTGCGGTTATTTTGTACCTTTTTTTCGCGATTCTGGAGACCAGGCTTTTGCAAATTCATCAATAGCCACATCAATGCACGCTGTACTGGCCCTCAATTTCACTGGGCTGTGCATAAAGGTATGCTCTATCTAGGCATATATTTTTTGTCCCGCCCCTGTGCCTGTGTATTGTGGAAAACTCTAATATGTCCTGACCTTGACCACACCAGAATCTTGAGCAATTAGTAGGAGTGTACTTATAGGTCGGGTGGGTTGAACAGATAACCTGGTTAAACTGCGCACTCTGACGACACAAATCTCGGGCTGATATGGCCCAAAATTCACTCAGTTGTGCAATGGAAGCGGGCGAATCGAATGATTCTATTTAATTGACTGAACACCTTGTGGTTATGGTTGAAAATGAGTTTTAAGATGGAGTCCATTTCGTGGAAGAAAACTCCGCACACGCCCAAAAATCTGGACAGGATCCTCAGGCCATTTGTTCGACCAGTGCATGTGACTTACTGGTTGTCTGCCTTAGGCAGAAAGAAAACAAATGGCCTGAGCGCCTGAGGTAATGAAGGGGACTCGGTAAAGGCACTGAGACTTGGCATGTATGGGCAAGTAGGGAGCCGCCAGGGGTTTGGAGGGTATAAGTAGGGGACTCGGGACGTAGTAGAAAGGGTAGAGATTAGTCTTTGTTCAATATGAGTTGATTTGTGCCACACTACTCCAGCACCTTACATATACCCAAATAAGTTGGAAACATTAAAAAATCAAAGAGTGAGCGTCAGTGCTCGGATCCGATCGTCAGTCGATGGCAGCCAGCCGGAGGAATTTTGCCCCCCGACAACTTTACGGTAAATGATCTGATATCGCAGCCTAGACAATGGGAATGCTAGGACCAATCATCGAGCCAGTTATTCTCAACACTTTCAGGCTCAAACTTGATAGCAACCAGTCCGGTACCTTTGCCATCATCCCAGGTTCTAGGATCTCCGCCGTAGGTTATATGGAGCGCGAGGAACGAAGTGCTTATTCCCAGGCCGAGAATCTAGCACCTCCGGGACAGGAAAGGACGCCGTGTGGGGCTCGTTGATGGTGTTGCGGAAGACAGCATCTGAGCGGCTGTGGTTGTAGATTCGACAGCGTGAGCATAGTCGTAGCGTTCATCCTGTCTGCAAAAATTGAAAAATAGAACCTTGCGGAGGTGTTGCACATGGATATAACCGGTCCGCTAATCCCGCCCTCGAACCTAGATTCAGGATTGCCAGGATAGAATCCGGATTGCATGAACATGACATCCGTGTCTGGGATGAAAATTGGAGAAGGCGGGAGTACATTGGAGACCAAGGTGGTGAGAAGGTGGGAAGGGCATCGTTGTCTATGTTGTGGACTGTTGGGGCGGTGAGTGGAGATGGAGGGAGTGGAGATGGAGGAGTGGAGATGAAGGGAGTGGAGATGAGTTGCAGCGTGTTATGGACCAAAGCACAATGTTCCATTCGCTTTCGGCTTTCGAGCATCTGCGCGTTGTAAACGTATACTTCCATTGCGGTGTTACGTTGACGCTTTCTCGCCTGTCTAAACGATCTTCCTATAAAATTCAACTTCATCTCGTGCACTTGCGGCATCTTTTCCTGGTGGTATTTTCGAGCAAGGCAGTACTGCCTCCGTCTCGTGATGGCTTCTCCCGGCCGTTCTCGCCAATCATCGCGCTCATTTGCCGCAGGAAATTTATCACCCACACGAATAATATCTGATATTAGGTCCATGGGAAATTGTAAGGCGGCCCTGATTTACTCGTCGGCCTCCGGTTTTTTGCGAATGATCATCGAAAGTAGAAAAGGTTTGCGATCCCATCATCGATCACCAGCGAAAGCTCAGTGAGCCCCAACATCTGTTGGCCGGAAAAGAATGTTCAGTCAATTCAGACCTAATGTTCCAGGTTCCATTAGGCTTGTATCCAGAATCAATTGATAATGCTAATCATATTCTTAGCTTGTAGCAGAGATCTTCCGAAATCCGAACCTACCTATCTCTCGAGGAATCTTCCGCGTATTTTAAAGCCTAACAATTTCACGTGCACCTTCATCATTTCGAGTGCGCGAGCTACCTGTAAACGAATGATATCCTACTATGCAGTTCAGTTCCCAGTTTATACTGTCACTCTGATCAGATAAGCATAAGCTCAATCGCACCTTCTCAGTTCGTGTTCTGATTGAGAAGTGCGAAATATGTCTCATGCTGGTCTTAGCCATATATAAGCTTCATCAGCTCTGCTCTGGCTTGATTTATCTCTGACTGGGTTGCTCTAGTGCCCGTTTCAAAGTCCATCTGTATTTTCCTTCCATCCTCTTGAGGTGGCCAACGCTTCCGTTTTCTGTTTGGAGATAACACACCGAGGACCTTTCGAGAAGGTAAGAATCCTGCTCGCTCAAAGTCTATCCAAGCAACTCTTGATTCACCTGGATACACAAGTATGTTCCTTGCCGCAGGATCCTTCTGCAATATCCCGAGCTCATGTATAGCCTGTAGACCTTGAATCGCTTGCTTTATGACAGCCTTAGAGATAGGTGATTGTATCTGATATCCCGCAAAACTGAGGAACATCATCCGGACGATACCCACGGCTCCGGCATAGTATAAGGGCCCTGGAACTGTCGTCTCTCCCAGATGAACCGGAATATATTTTCCTTGAATGGGTTGGAGACGCTGGTAGACTACAGTTTCATGTCTCAAATCTTCCGCACACTCAACTCCGGTGCCTTTCGCGACAAATGTATAATGGTATCGAGGCAATTGAATCTTAAATAATGCCCCCCTAGCTCCATGGACATTCATTTCCTGGCAACAGTCAAGCTGATCCTCCAACATTTTACGGATGGCTCCTATGAAGGTTGATTTGTTGAGTTTGTGCGAGTCTGCCCCATGTTTCCTAACATTTGGACATGATCGGTCAAGCTGGCCATCCGTTACCAAGCCCAGGAGACAATTTGAAGTACAAAAGGGCCCGAGGCTCCTCCTGCGGCCGGTACCATTATACACCGTCTCCTTTTTCGAGACTTGAGAACCACGAGGGATCAGTCCAGTCGACCGAGATTGGGAGCGGCCGGAACTTGATGATGGTTCTCGTCTGCTTGGGGTATCAGGGCCATGATCTGGATCTTCCTCGTCATTACTAGAACTCGATGTAGCTGAAGGACACGCTTCTGAACTCTGTGTCTTTTTACGAAGTCGGAAACCTATTGGAGACCGGATGACGTCTCCCACAACATTGGGGGATGGCTGATATTCCGAGGACGGCACTTCACCCATCGCGATAGCCTCCTCAGCATCCTTGACTATGATAGCCCACGTCTTAAGTTGACCGAGAGCGTTCTTGGTCCATTGTGCGCCTCGCGGAGGCGTTCGCAGTGCACGGAGCGTAAATGCAACAGCATGGCCAACTGCAGTCAGATGCAATCGATTCGGATGCTCGCTGTCCTCATCCCACCCCGTTGACAAACCCATATCTCCTTTAGGAACCGAAAGCGCATAATATACCGTTGATGGATCGTCTGGGATGCGCAGAAAGATCGTTGCTTCTCCCGTATAAATTTGACCATATTCCAAACCAGCCTTGACCATATACGAGAAGCCTTGCGTAATCACAGCGGCGACCAGACGACGGCAGCGGACTGCCACGCTCTCGTTGTCGCGTTGCTCCACCACCTCGTTCAAATCCATCTCACCGAGACCCTCATTGATATGAGCCAAGGTCAATTTATGCGGCGCTTTATATTCTATTGTCAACGCTGCGACGCGATGCTCCATCTCCCCATCTCTACCCGATATGTTGTAAACACAAAACTGGTCTGCCCGCGGACGGGATGGGTGCATTGATGATGTAGAGACAGTCTGATTACTGCCCGCACTAGTTTGGAGGCGTTTCGAGCGTCGTGGGCCTGCAGAGATACTGAGTGATTGAATTCCTTCTGCTGCTCGATCAGGACTAAGGGTGTTGCTATGATTTTCGAACCTGATAGAACCTCTGAGACCAAAGCGGGATCGCAATACGGTGTCTTCGTACAGGCGCTCAACGATCTGGGCAACCGGGTCTTCGACCGTGAAGCGAGCAAAGCTGTTGAGATCTAACTCAGACCCCATCTGGCGCCGCCGAACGACCTCTCCTAATTCTTCGAGCGTGTGTAAAGAGGTGAAATGTCGTTCTAGCACAAATTCCGACTCCATCAAAGTATCCCATATTCCTGCCTGCTGGTCGTGGAAATTTGGCCATGGCAAGATCCGATCGGGGCGCGGTTTGTTCTCCGCATTAGCAGCGTTACCCTGCGTTGATTGTGTGCTGTCGGGCTGTATGGTGAGGCCGAGGTAGAGGTGGGTATGGCATGCATCGAGGAACTCAGGCAGGGTTGATTTTCCTGTTCTTCTCTCGTATGATTGTCGTTCTTCTTTGCGGAGTCGCTGCTCTTCTTCACGGCGTCGTCGCTCGTCTGCCTCGCGTCTTTGTGCTTCTGCCTCGCGGTATTGTGCTTCTTCACGGAGTTGCTGCTCTTCTTCCCGGCGTCTTTGTGCTTCTTCACGGAGTCGCTGCTCTTCTTCACGGTGTCGCCGCTCTTCTACCTCGCGTCGTTGTGCTTCTGCCTCGCGTCTTTGTGCTTCTTGCTCGCGGCGTTGTGCATTCTCAAGCTCTTTCCGAAGGTTTTCAAGTTCTGATGCCATTCTCTGAAGTAAAACTGGTCCGTGCAGAATATTGTTATTGTAATTTTTGTATGAATAAGGTAGACTTGTTCATTTCGTGTTATTAATTATAAGGCGTGAAAGTGTATTGCCATGTGTTGCTTTGTTTACAAAGGTAGCACAAGAGGGCCAATAATTTGTTGAGGCCTGAGGCAATAATGATGTCGTACCCTGGAAACAAACACCACAAGCGCGAGAACAGAACTTTTGCAATCACACAACAAAATCCATATCTAACCGCTCTATTTCCTCAATTGATCTACGGGCACGTTACATACCTCAGTCAATACCTTAGTGAGATAATCCTGCGTATCGAATGTGCAAATGAGCAGCCAATACCAACTTCCTTGGTTAGAACCAATGAACCCTACATAGTCCTCACTAGGCTGCGTCAGTTTCGCTTCGAGCAAGGTAGCACGAGGCTTTGAACTTTCATATGGGCACGAGAGGCAAACAAACATTGTAAGACGTTCTCTTGGCATGTTTGACCTCCGTAGATCCTGGGAGAGAGACGTGGGAAGTGAGGAGGGGGGTGAGGAGCAAGGATGGACTTGATGGGGAATCTTAAACAATACTTGCAGGAAGGCAGCACATTTTATAGTTTTCACGGTACTCCTCAGGCAATATAGAGCAAGAATAACTTAGAGAACATGAGAGAACTGAATTCTTTAGGTATCACAGTATGGGGAGAAGGTCGGTGGAGCCGATCTCGCCCAATTTTCCCCTTGAAGTTGTGCACAACCTTACAGCAAGGGCGTTGGACAGTGAGGAGCTAAGCACGTACTCGTCAATGGACCATTTGCCCACTTACCAACTAAGTAGGTCATCAGGTCATCACGTCCGCACTGACATTAAGATTCGACCCTAACTGTGGCAGGTCATCAATGGGGGATGTCATTAATTCCAGGTCATTAACTGGAGGAGGTCAACTGAAGACCCTCGACTGGGCGTGGACATCATTTGCGGTCCAAATAAAACTTAACTAGGGAAGGTTGCATCTGTACTGACATTGAGAGCTCATTTCACGGACGGTCATCCATTTTCAGACCTACCGAGATCATCGTGTCCGCGCTGACATTAAAGTTAAGTCAATATCACCACTGGTGATACCGTCCGCACAATGGAGCCAGCATGCCGGTAGTAATCTTAGGACTTTGCCATATCCAGTGATGACAATGGAAGCCCTATCATTAGCTACCCAAGCATTGTCCTCTTCGTTCCCATCGCCAGCTCCGACATGACCCTGCTACAAGAGTTGTGGGACCCCCTGCCAAAATTTCTGCAAGATTTGCGGACAAGCATACTTTCCCCAGCTAGTGTTGCGGACGGCATATTGCTCTTGCCAGAGTTGCGGACAGCATATTCCCCTAGTAGAGCCCCTGCAAGAGTCGCGGACAGCATATTATCACTACTAAGAGTTGCGGACGGCATATTACTGACATATGAGCGAATACTACAGTATAGAGAAAGAGAGGAAGGGAGAAGGAATCCACTCTGCAACTCTTAACCCCTGAGCCAATGGCTACCATGTGACCAACACTGCTCGACTCAGAGGCTGAAACCTCCGTCCTCTTGCCCAATCTGGTTCAGAACCGTAAGAATTGCAAAAAAAGGCTGTAAGAATAGCAGTTTTACCGAGCCTGGTGCAAAACGTATTACTCTAAATGGCTTAGTTTCATTATCCTTTATGTCGTCTGCTTTCGCAGCTGACCACGTGATTATTCATTCCTAAGCTGTGGAGCGGGTGGTTGTCACTTCACCAAGGAGGCCAAATGCCATTACAGTATCAGGAAAACCATGTCATGGTCCCGAACCTTGCTCATCCCCCGCCTCTAATTGTCGCTGTGCCTCTCGAGCTCCTTCGCTTTTGATGACATGCAGAATTTGAGTGGTACAGATATGATAAGCGCTTTTTCTTGAGCCACAATACTCTCCCAAGGATGACATGCAGTTACTCTTCACTTCCGCCAGAACTATCCAAATGCAATTGGCCATATTCAAGCATGGCAATATGAACCTAAACCAGTTGCCACTTATACGCTATTTCCCTATTGCCTAGCGTAGATGGGTCTAGAATACAGGTCCCATTGGAAAGTCATCATCAGTCTCCACTTTTCACACGTTGGACTCTGCGAGTCTGCGGCCAGTCCAGGCACCAATTAAGGCAATAAGGAACCAATAAAATATCGGCTATCGGCAATATATCGGCAATATGATATTCCAATATTGGTTAAACACGTGCCTGCCTGCCTTAGTCAGTAAAACACTTCTTTTACTTTATAAAATATCTAGAGAATATCATTAAGCAAGTCTTTATTATGGCCCTATATAGACGCCTTAAAAAGACTGTGATAGAATTCATTCGAGACTAGAGAATACGATTATCACGTGCACATCGAAGCGCATCTCTCACGTGACGTTCCGGCCTATCGCGCTCACAATTCCCACGACAGCATTTGAGGTAACTTTAATTGATATTTTAAATTCTTCAATTTCTGAACTTCCCAAAGATATATTATACAATATTTTAGAGAAAAAGAGATGATTTCAAAGAAAAATACTGAAATCTTTGAATACCAAGAAATATTGCAATATTATTGCAATATCGGCAATATTGCCAATAACCGATATTTATTGGTTCGTATTGGATAAGATTTTATTGGTGCCAGCACTGGCGTCAACGAGGCCGATCGTGCACGGGCCATAGTGCCGAACTTTGGCACTGTGGCCCGTGCATGGAGTCAGAGCCGCAGACAGTGCTGGCACCAATAAAATCTTATCCAATACGAACCAATAAATATCGGTTATTGGCAATATTGCCGATATTGCAATAATATTGCAATATTTCTTGGTATTCAAAGATTTCAGTATTTTTCTTTGAAATCATCTCTTTTTCTCTAAAATATTGTATAATATATCTTTGGGAAGTTCAGAAATTGAAGAATTTAAAATATCAATTAAAGTTACCTCAAATGCTGTCGTGGGAATTGTGAGCGCGATAGGCCGGAACGTCACGTGAGAGATGCGCTTCGATGTGCACGTGATAATCGTATTCTCTAGTCTCGAATGAATTCTATCACAGTCTTTTTAAGGCGTCTATATAGGGCCGTAATAAAGACTTGCTTAATGATATTCTCTAGATATTTTATAAAGTAAAAGAAGTGTTTTACTGACTAAGGCAGGCAGGCACGTGTTTAACCAATATTGGAATATCATATTGCCGATATATTGCCGATAGCCGATATTTTATTGGTTCCTTATTGCCTTAATTGGTGCCTGGACTGGTTGACGCCAGTGCTGGCAGCGAATATTCGAATACGATATTGCCGATATATTACCGAATAACGTAATCCACCACCGAGCGGCACCAGTGGTGGTCATAATTGAATGATCACTTTAGGCGAGATTTGGTGAGGTTTGCTGACTAAAGTGATCATTCAATTATGACCACCACTGGTGCGGTCATCCCCACCAAGCAGTCACAAATTTCTTGGCATCGTACAAAACCATTAAATATCTTATAAATTAAAAGTCTAATTTACAAAGTCTTATCAGAATCGGAATTTTCAAGTATTTCTTCTCTATTTTCACATGTTCGTACGTTATGCCCATGTTCGCCGCAAAGTCTACAACGGCGACGAGAAGCAAGTTTTGACTTCGTACGACTTGCATTTCCAGACGAAACCACTTGTAATTGCGACGCACCACTTTTAATTGACTCGAGGTTTTGTGCATCTTCTACTGTAAGTGATCCTCCATTCTGTACTCTGCGTTTCTTTGTACGACGACGTCGGCTTAGTATATCATTTGCCGTACGAAGCGCGGTGTTCTCAGCGCGTAGCAAAGCCAGCTCAGTAATTGCAAGCTTTGCGCTTTTGACCAGCTGATCTACACCGCGTAAAATCTGTGTGGGAGAACTGTCCTGATGTCGTACGATCTTATTTTGTATATAAGAAATCTGTGAATGCGCTTCAGTTGCATTATTTGGAGTTTTTGGCTCCCATAGCGCCGGCAAGCTTGCAGCTGTCAATAGCGGAGATGGAGTCCTTATGTAACGACGCAAGGAATCACGGGCTAGAATAGAGGCATATGGGAGTGCGTACAATAGGCTGATAGTGATTGCCTTATAGGTCTAAAGTACTAAGGATACAAAAACATGAGGAGCAATTGTGTAGGGAAAAGCAGGCCTCTATATAGGCGACTCCGACTCTACCCCGTATCTAGTCTGAAACCCCTCATACCTTGAATCACACCCTTTGCACCTGCGCCATGACTTCCCGTGTCGCACCTTTGCTTGCTGTATTGCAACTTGGGCATACCGATTGTTACAAGATTTTACAACTTGAAACCTAAATTGTTTATATATCAATTAAACTGCTGGAACATCGATATCACCTGACTACGTGGCCAAAGCGTATCTTGAAACACGCATGTATATCTTACCTAGCTAGTACAGACTAACAACAAGCAATGAATAGAATAATACAGTACAGTCGTTATACCTTTCCTTTCACATAGTGATATCGCTATGCTCCCCTGTAAAACCAACAGTAACATTAAGTTTCCCGAGTAAGTTGTCGACGTTTAACAGGAATATTGTACTTCTCGATTTGTTGTTCAAGGAGCAAATCGCGGTCAGGATTTGCTTTGCTTACAGGCCACTTGCAAGTCTTTTTATCGATTCTTGACTGTCGACCAAGAATAGCAGACTTCTGACGAGTATGCCTTTGCGCGGGCGAGCCTATTTCTCTTCGTACAGCTAGCCAGCGATATGCTGTACGCTCACAGGTTCCAAACTTAGCTGCAAGGCCAGGAACGTTCTTAGGTGTGTCTGCAGTGTCGTAAGCGTTGTAAAACTTGGATTTTCTTGGAGTATCGAATTCTCTGCGTTTGATAGACTCTTTATAAGCCTCTCCGCGAGTCTCATACCTAGCTTTAGCCATGGTTGTTGGTGGTTGAAGGTAAAGGTAATTTGTTTTGATTTTACGCGTTTAGGTGGTCCGTGCACTGACATCAATTCTGACAACCCCTTGTGGTTCAATCGTTTCTCCATAGAAAAACAGGGAAGACGACTTGCTGGTCAGACCTTGCCGGCTGTACGAATACGAGCTGACACCACGGCAGTGTCGGCGGCGTGGGTCTGGAAATGTTTAGGGTCCAGATTTATCTATAAGAACGAGAATATTCCCAGCACTTTTCTCCTAGTTAGTTCACTTCATTCACAATACATTTGTATCTGCCTTTCTCCCCGCAAGACGTGTCTCTGGCGGCTGGCAAAGGCGACCCGCACTGAGTGGCCCTACACGGTTTAGTGACTTAGCGGCTTAGCGGCTCGGGGAGAAGAAATTGGCCTTCGGTGTTCGGTTCACAAGCCACTTCTGCTTTAGGTCAGCCCGGATACGCCTGTCTTGTTTGCTTTCCTTCACGCCGCAGCGTCACTGGCAAGCGAAACCAGTGTCTGAAAATTCAATTGATTCGAGGAGTCATAGGAAACATCCTACTGACTCGGGAATATCTTGTGGCGGTCATGGCGCAACAAAAGCCCAAGTATGAGTTTGGCGGCCCGTAAGTACGTGTCTAATCACCCACGTGAGTATTTACTGCTAACGTCACGCGTCTTAGCCCTGGCGCCACTGTCACTGTCTTTGGACTCCCTGTTCTCTTGTGGACGCTCTTCTTCGTCTGCAATGACAAGACTGGATGCCCGGCCCCTTCCACCCTGAGTCCTTCCACCTTGACCTTGGAGAAGCTGAAGGCAGAGATGCCATGGCCGGCTGACGGCATTTGGGGGCTCTGTAGCTGGGAAGTTATGGGCTGGACTTTGGCCTACTACCTCCTGAGCCTGATTCTCTACCGCATTCTGCCTGCCCAGGAGCTTCTCGGTACGAAGTTGGTCCAGTCTGGTCGTCCTCTGACATATCGCTTCAACTGTAGGCTCACACCTCTGTCTTTATGAGGGAGATAAGACTAACGTCGCATCACAGCTTTGAGTTCCACGGTGGTTCAGCTTGCTGCTCTGGCGACTGGCACCTATGTCCAGGGTGCTGACTTTGTTGTCTGGACCTATATCTCTGATAACTACCTCCAGTTGCTGACTGCCAACATCATCCTGGCCTACACTATTAGTGTGTACGTCTATATTGCTAGTTTTAGCGTGAAGTCTGGCAACCCCGACCTCCGCGAGATAGGCCTCGGCAACACTGGCAGTCTGATATACGACTTTTGGATCGGGCGTGAGCTCAACCCCCGCCTTACCCTGCCGCTATTCGGCGAAGTCGACATCAAGACTTGGCTGGAGATGCGCCCTGGTCTGACTGGTTGGATCGTTCTCGACCTGGCTTTTTGCGCTAAGCAGTACCGCACGTACGGATACCTGTCTGACAGCATCATCTTTACAACCGCCTTTCAGACTTATTATGTCTTCGAGAGCCAGCTTTGGGAGGCTGATCTCCTGACCATGATGGACGTTACCACCGATGGTCTGGGCTTTATGCTGACGTTTGGTAACATTGCTTGGGTTCCCTTCCTTTACTCCACCCAGACCCGCTACCTCTCTGTCTACCCTGTTCAGCTGGGTTGGGCTGGATGTGCTGGCGTGACCACCGTCTTCGCTATTGGCTTCTACATTTTCCGCTCCGCCAACAACCAGAAGAAGGTCTTTCGGACGCAATCAGACCACCCAAGCGTTAAGGACATGCCCTTTATCCAAACAAAGCGGGGCACCAGGCTGCTTATCGGCGGATGGTGGGGCATGTCGCGTCATATAAACTACTTCGGCGACTGGCTTCAGGGCTGGCCTTTTAGCCTGCCGACTGGCATTGCTGGATATCAAATCGTCACCGCCGGTAGCACTATTTCTAGCGCTATCACGATGCTTGACGGTCGAGAGGTGGTTCATGGCGCGGCCCGCGGCTGGGGTATGGTCTTTACCTATTTCTACCTATTATACTTCGCTATCCTCCTCCTCCACCGCGAAGGACGGGATGATGCTGCCTGCTCGGAGAAGTACGGTGAGGACTGGGAGAAGTACAAGAGCGTTGTTAAGTGGAAGATCCTGCCTGGTGTCTACTAGGTCAGCAAGACAGCCAACCGCTTGTGTTCGTTAAATATGCAATTGAGTCTAAGCGAAATACATTGCGTAGCCTCGTAGATCCTAGTAGTAGAAGACTGGCTAGCGGTTTATTCATGCAGTGCATTCTCAATCAGCGTTGCTGCGTCGCAGCCATCTTGTAGCCGGAAACGGCGGGTAGGTTTTACTGAAGCATCCTCGTACTATCTCAAAACAATCCATATGCAGAGTAGACTTTCGGTTTTGAAGCGGCGTCATCCCACGAAAATGGTTATATCGTTTTGATTTACTCTTCGGCCAGTTCGTAAATTAATTGCCTAAAGCGCTACCAGTTAGGCACCGCTCCGGCCTCAAGCCAAGCGGCCACGCCAGTCTGCCTCCAGATCCTGGCAAGGAACAATGATCTCTAGTGGCGTGATGATAAACTCTTGTGAATCTCTCTGCGGTCTTGGCATTAGCAGCCTTCAGAAACCAAGCTAGACTTGCAAGCGTGTCTTTGATTTCTCGTCTTGATTAATAGTTCGGTCCTTGTGCCTGATCTTGGCTGTATGGAAGCAGCCTTGAAAGCCTACTACATAAACCCAGCAAGCATATACGAATACTGGCGTCACTACAGCTTGATAGTGTTGATTGGAAGCGTGTCACAATCCCCACCGGCTATTAGGGCTTCATCTATCGTATTTATAAATGTTAATGATGACAGGATACCTATAGAAACGATAATGTTAGCTTATGGTAGATTTAAAGCCGATTAAGACAACCTGATATCACAGAAGCTGCTGAAATCATGGCAGACAACACCACAACAGGCGGTACTTTATAATAGACTGCTTTATTCTTTTACGCCAGACAAAGTTTACCTGCAATAAATCCATAGCTGCATCATAGGCCAAGGAGGTATTTCGCAGAATAGCTTGACGTTGATGATCGTGAGCCAGAAATATTCTCGGCTACTGTTGCCAATCACACGTGTTTAGAAGAAACTAACGTAAACTCTAGTCGAGAGGCGAGCGCGACCATGAGGTTGATAGCAAAGACTTTTCGAGCAACGATAGAGTAAGAACTAAGGTTTTAGAGAGATCGCAAAGAACCTGCTGTAATCGTGCCCGTTCTTCGAGCTGATGTTCAACACTTGGCTTGACATCCCTAGTACTCTCAGCATCCTCTTTACTACCCTCTTGTCCAGGTGCCTCTGCAGCTGCTTCTTCGTCATTTTATCATGAATTTGAAAGAAACAATTCTTCCGGTGTGCGTCCTCCATCTCGGTTCTCAAGCTTTTCTTCATATTCGTGAGCTGCTTGCGAAGGTCCTCATGCTCTTTTCGCTTCTCCTTCGGCGCTCGCTTAATGAACTTGTACTCCCACTTGATCTCGGTATATAGGTCTTGAATCGTCGCTTGAGGTCCACATTATCTGGATCTGTTGCGAAGCGGCCTAAAAGAGCCATCAGCATCGAGAAGTAGAGTTAGATAAAATACATACTATCGAAGCTAGCTGCACACTCTTAGCAGTACCCGATATTTGTCCCCATATTCCCAATAGTCGGTGTTGAGCATGTACGGCGTCCAGAAAGCGGCTCCAAAGAAAATATCTCATATAATCCGACGGCGTAGGACTGTCCAAAGGTTCGCAGTCGCAGAGCATGCATCTCTGCCGACGGCAGTGTAGCCAGTAGTACAAACCGTACGGTGCGCACGGCCGTAATTACCGTACCATACAGTTTGACACCGTACGGCTAGCCGTAAAAATACCAAATTGTAGAAACTGTACCGTACGGTTTATACCCTGTACGCATACCGTATACACACACACACAATTTATTAACGCCCGGTGGCTAACGTAGTTCACAAGCGAATGTTACACACAAGCGAATGATCCAAATTTTCTTGGCATCGTACAAACCATTAAATATTTCAACAATTAATTGATTAAATTATTCTAACTCTTCAGCATTTGAATCATAAGATGTATCTACAACATTTGGGCAAGTTCGTACGTTGTGACCAGATTGTCCGCAACATCTACAGCATCGTTTTGACGGCCCGGTTTGCTTTGTACGACTTCTCTCCTCTCGCAAATCAGCTTGTAATTGTATATTAGCCTCTTTTTGAGCTTCTGAGTCTTGGACATCTTTAACAGTAAGTGCTCCTCCTTCTTGTATTCGACGTTTTGTCGTACGACGACGTCGACTAAGTAAGTCATTTGCTTTGCGAAGTCCAACAATTTCTTCTCGCAACAACGTTAATTCGTGCGCTGTACTTGTTGCACCTTTAATTACCTGATCAAGACTTTGTAGAATTGTAGTTGGTGAACTATTCTGATGTCGTACGATCCGGTCCTTAAGATATGTTGATTGAGATTGCATTTCAAGTACATTGCGAGGAGTTTTAGGCTCCCAAGAAGCAAGTGGAGTTGGCGAAAGTGTTGGCGTACGAAGCCGAATATCAAGCTGTGAAATCACATAATCAGGATTGTACGGTACAAGTCCTGTAGCTTGAAATCCTACTCGAATGTTTGATTCAATCATTGTTGCACAAAACGCTGTATAGAAAGCAAGAAAAAAGTCTTCTTTTGAGATGTGCGTAATATATACGCGCATCAACTTTTCAATCTCAGCGCCGTACGATCGTTTTAATGGACTAAAACACCCAACGTCAAGCGGCTGAAGCTTATGAGACGAATGTGCTGGCATGCAAAGAGTAATAATGTTCCAGTCTTTGCAATATTTCTCAAACTCGTACGAATGGTGACTTTCGTGTCCGTCAAAAATTAAAAGACGATATACACCCTTCGTACGATTCCTTGTATGTTGATTAAAATGATTAATCCAATTTACTCCTTGTTCATTTGTTGTCCAGCCGTTTGACGTTACTGCAACAACCCAATTTGCCGGCATAGGTGTGTTTTCGTACCAAGAAGAAAGATGATTTTTCCCCGCAACAATAATATATGGCGGTACTGCATACCCGGACGATCCAATTCCTTGAATAACTGTAATCCATTCTCTATTTCCTTGCTGTGTCGTACGAGGTCTGCCAACTCGCTCAGCTTTTGTAACAACCATTTCGGACGATATCTGGCCCATTAAAAATCCCGTCTCGTCAAAGTTGTATATGTCTTCCTTTTGAATCGCATACTTGTTGATTGTATTGTGTACAAGCCGAAACCACGCGTTATACACGTCGGGATTTTCGCATTTGACTCGTTGATAGTCGATTTTACGTGTAAAACGCGTAGAGAGTTGTGGTTGTCGTCGTACGAAGTTCGAAGTCCAGTTCTTTCCGACGCGTCCGCCGTCGCGTTCAGCGAGTAGTCGATTCGCCATATCTTCAACAGCACTGCGCCGAGGAGGAAATCGTCGCGAATCTAAATCAAGAATATGTCGTACGATAGTTTCCTCTTTTAGTTTTGTAAGTTTTTGAGAATTTGGAATCGTATTAGATCTTGCAGGCATTCCTTGAACTCGACGAGATAATGTAAGTTTTGGAACTTTATAAATTGGTGCAATTTTTGCAACATTGGACTGAGGGTTTTGTTGTACGATTTGAACAGCTAAAAGCATGTCAGATTCATTCCATGTACGAGTCATTTGTAATTTTGTAATAATTGATATGTTTATGATGTTGTACAATGCCAAGAAAATTTGGATCATTCGCTTGTGAACTACGTTATATTATCTTCCTACACTTTTGTAATGAAGCATGACTTGTCTAAGAAGTATGTAAATTTGCCTGTCATATAACAGAAAGTTCGATATCGGAATCTCGACATAAGTATTTTCTATTTCCGTCTTTGAACCTGAGCTGTTGTTATTACTGAACTAGCTGAGATCGGCTCCTAGCTGTACAGTACCAGAGCTGAGACCCACTGTATACAGTAACGACTGTACTGTAACAGGTATCAAGGAGGCAAGCGAAGGAGGACACCGATTTCGCACATAGCTGTATCAAGGAGGGGAATAGCGAGGAGAGCACAGTATAAAGAATGGAGGCAGGTGATACGACGCGTCAGACGCGTCGTGCCGCAAGCGAAGCAAGGTCACGTGGAAGAACAACGACAATCGATAATCCAACCGCCAGCAACCCTTTTACAGCTCTGGCTAGGCAAGCTGTGCAGACTGACAATAGCGACGAGGATAGTGAGAATGATCTCATAGAAAGAGACGTACCTTTTCAAGCAGCCCCAGGCGCACCGAAACCCAAGCAGTCTACGCTATTAGGACACCAAAGGGGAAGACAGACACAATTGTGGTGGCAGCCGAAAGAGAAGATCTCAGCGTCCGCCCACCACCACGCACGCGAAAGCCCAGTGCGAAGGCCAAGCAGAATGAAGAAGGTCAGGATGTATTCGAAACGGGGAGATTGGATGGAAAGGTTGGACTTGGTGAGCATGCGGTACCGGAAAACATTCAAGAACAAATGAACGTGCAGACCGGCATACTCAAAACTCTTCTAAAAGAATGGATGAAGCAGGATGCGCATAATAAGAAGATAGAAGCAAAGCTGGCTCACATGAAAAAGGAACTAGAAGCCGTTAAAGAAGAATGCCAAGCAGTCAAAGAAGAACTGCACCGGACCAAGCAACAAATGGCGGACGGCATTGCGGCCCTCATATCAGGAAACAGCAGTCCTAATCCATCCTATGCGGAAGTCACCCGCACCCCACCGACCAGCCAGCCGAGCAATGTACAGACGCTCTCATCCTTAAGCACCACACCGTCCAATTTTACCAACACGCTATACTGCACAATTGATACTTCCAGAGTCGAAGCCGAAGCAAGCGACCAAGTCTCCGCAGGAGCGATCAGGGTAATGATAGAATCGGCAGTCCGCGCTGAGCAAGATAACTCCTCATGGAAATGTCGAGCAGTGACCAAAGACCCCAAGAACCAGCACCGGGTTAGGATTGCATGTAGAGATGAAGACGAGCACAAGACAGTAAAGCGAGTGGTAGAAGCAAAGTTGGCACGAGGAGCACGGATCCTACGAGACGATCTGTACCCGATTAGAGTAGACAGCGTCAACCGCACAGCGGTGCTGGACGAGATAGGTAACATACGGACCGAAGCCTCTGAGACCATTGGCAAGGAAAACGACACTCAGATTGAAAAAATAGTGTGGCTCAGCAAACGTAACGTGCCAAAGGCATATGGCTCAATGGCAGTATACCTTAAAAGAGGGCTGGACGCGCAACGATTTCTCAAAGAAGGGTTCTTCTATGCTGGAGGAGAATCAGGGTACACCAAAGCTTTTGAACGCCGAGAACGCCCAAAACAATGCTACAACTGCCAAGAAATTACCGACCATAAAGCTTACCAGTGTGGGAAGGCACAAGTTTGCGGAAGATGTGCTAAGGAAGGGCATCGCCACAGCCAATGCACAGAAACCGCCCTGAAGTGCGTCCCATGCGGAGGGCCACATGAATCGTTTAGCAAGAACTGCCGAAAGCTCTACCCATCTTGTCATGAATAGAACGTTCCGCATGATCCAGTTAAATGTGAGGAAACAAGGTGTGGTGCTTGACAGTTTGATGAACGACGTGGAGATCCAAGACGCAACTGTGCTGGCTATTCAGGAACCCCAGGCGCGGAGGATCCGGGCCCGACTCTTGACGACCCCAATGGGACACCACAAATGGACCAAAATGATCCCTTCCACGTGGAGAGAAGGTAGATGGGCAATTCGGAGTATGCTTTGGGTAAACAAGGACGTGGAGGCGGAGCAAGTGCCGGTGGACTCCCCGGACATGACAGCAGCGATTATCCGCCTCCCGGATCGGCTGGTCTTAATCGTGTCCGTCTACGTCCCAGGGGTGGAGGTGCAAGCGCTGAAAGACGCGTGCGAGAAACTACGCAAGGCAGTAGCGGATGCAAGGCAAGGTGCAGGAACAGTGGTAGAAGTGGTGATTGCCGGGGACTTCAATCGGCACGACCAACTATGGGGAGGAGATGACGTACGGTTGGAGAGACAGGGTGAAGCGGACCTAATTATTGATCTTATGAATGAGTACGGTCTTAGCAGCTTACTCCGGAGGGGCACGAAAACATGGCATGGCGGAGACCACGATACGACGATAGATCTTGTCCTAGCCTCGGAAGGGATGAAGGACTCGAAGCTCAAGTGCGCGATACTAGGGACAGAACACGGTTCCGACCACCGCGCCATCGAGACGGTTTTTGATGTCTCGGTGCCCTCACCGAAACCCCAGGACCGGCTACTGCTCAAGAACGCGCCATGGAAAGACATAAACGCCAGAATTGCGAGAGCCTTAAAAGCCACCCCCCAAGACGGCACGGTTCAGCAAATGACCGACCGGTTGATGGCGGTGGTTTTGGAGGCGGTCCACGCCTTGACTCCCAAAGCCAGACCGTCGCCATACGCAAAGCGATGGTGGACGACCGACCTGACGCAACTACGGCGTATATACACGCACTGGAGAAACCGCGCCCGAACTGAGAGAAGGATGGGACAACCTCGAACAGACATAGAGGAGACGGCGAAAAGCGCGGCAAAGCAGTATCACGATGCTATTCGACGACAAAAGAAAAAGCACTGGAACGAATTCCTGGCAGACAATGACAACATCTGGAAGGCCGCTAAATACTTGAAATCCGGAGACGACACCGCATTTGGGAAAGTACCTCAGCTCGTCAGGGCAGATGGAACGAGCACGACCAATCATAAAGAACAGGCAGAAGAACTACTCGCCACGTTCTTCCCCCCCTTCCAAGCGACATTGAGGATGAAGGAACCAGGCCACAAAGGGCTCCGATACTAATGCCCGCGATTACGATGGAAGAGGTGGAAAGACAGTTGTTCGCAGCAAAGTCGTGGAAAGCGCCTGGAGAGGACGGTCTCCCTGCGATAGTTTGGAAAGAGACCTGGCCAGTAATCAAACAGCGGGTTTTGGCACTATTTCGTGCGTCGATGGAAGAGGGGACGCTGCCTGACCAATGGCGGCACGCAAAGATCATACCGCTCAAAAAGCCGGGTAAGGAGGACTACACTATCCCGAAAGCTTGGAGGCCGATCTCGCTTCTGGCAACACTGGGTAAGGTATTAGAGTCAATAGTCGCGGAGAGGATTTCACATGCAGTTGAGACTTATGGCCTCCTCCCGACCAACCACTTCGGAGCCCGCAAGCAACGATCAGCAGAGCAAGCGCTCCTTCTCCTTCAAGAGCAAGTTTACGCCGCCTGGCGGGGGCGACGAATTCTTAGCCTTGTCAGCTTCGACGTCAAAGGAGCATACAATGGAGTCTTCACGGAGAGGCTCCTCCAGCGAATGAAAGCACGGGGTATACCAGAGGGGCTGCTTCGATGGATAGCGGCCTTCTGCTCAAGACGCACGGCATCAATCCAAGTCAATGGACAGCTATCTGAAACTCGTAGTCTACCGCAGGCGGGCTTACCTCAAGGTTCCCCCTTATCACCAATCTTGTTCCTCTTTTTCAACGCAGACCTGGTACAACGCCGGATTGATTGTCACGGAGGAGCGATAGCCTTCGTTGACGACTTCACGGCTTGGGTCACGGGACCAACAGCACAGAGTAACCGTGAAGGCATAGAAGCAATTATCAGCGAAGCCCTAGCGTGGGAGAAAAGGAGCGGGGCGACATTCGAGGCGGAGAAGACAGCAATTATTCACTTTACTCGCAAAGCGCACAAGACCGATTCGGAACCATTCAATATCAAAGGTGAAATGATTCAACCCAAAGAGCATGTCAAGGTCCTCGGGGTAATTATGGACGCCAAACTCAAGTACAAAGAACATATCGCAAGAGCAGCCACTAAGGGACTGGAGGCAGTGATGGAACTGAGACGACTTCGCGGTCTATCACCACCTACAGCGCGACAGCTGTTTATAGCGACGGTCACACCCGTGGTGGACTACGCTTCCAATGTCTGGATGCACGAATCCAAATACAAAGCGGCGAGCGCTACCAACAGGGTCCAGAGAATGGGGGCACAAGCGATGGTAGGAACGTTCCTGACAGTGGCAACAAGTGTAGCGGAAGCGGAGGCTCATATTGCTACTGCACAGGACAGATTCTGGAAACGGGCGGTTAAAATGTGGACAGACATTCATGCGTTGCCCCAGACAAATCCACTGCGCAACTGCACAGCGCGAATACGGAAGTTCAGAAGAAGCCATCGCTCACCTTTGTGCCAGGTAGCGGACATACTCAAGGAAGTTCCCATGGAAACGCTCGAGACTATCAACCCGTTCTCATTACCACCTTGGGAGAAACGAACCCAAACAATCATCGACGAAGCAGCCACCATACGAGCAGAGGCAGGCTCGGCCGTCTGTATTGCGGTGAGCAGTTCAGCGCGGAACGGTGTAGTGGGGATCGGCGGAGCTATCGAATTCCGAACGTCGGTGCAAAGTGATATGAGAATTGAGACCTTTACTTCTACACTCGGCATGAGGACAGAGCAGAATCCTTACTCGGGAGAGTTGAGTGCTATAGCAAACGCTATACGCCTGCTGCCAAAGCTCAGGTACCGCAGCATCGTGCTACTAACAAGAAACAAAGCAGCAGTACTTACACTCAGACATCCTCGACAACAATCTGGACAACAACAAGTCCATCTCACTTATGAAGCTATTAGAGCGTTGAAGAGGGACGGAAACGAGATGACAGTTGTATGGCTTCCATCGAGTGAGGAAAACGAGCTCCTGAAGTTAGCTAAAGAGAGAGCAAAGGCGGCCACCAGCCAGGGTGCGGGTGCGCAAGCACAACTCCCCAAGATACAATCAACAACCCTTAACATCGCACGATCAAAACTGAACAGCACGAAAAGCCTGCCGGAAAAGGTTGGGAAACACTCTAAAAAGGTTGATACAGCGCTACCAGGCAAACACACGCGACGGTTATACGACCGTTTAACGTGGAAAGAAGCAAGCGTACTCGCCCAGCTTAGGACAGGTATGGCAAGACTAAATGCTTACCTTTTCCGCATAGAAGCAACAGGGTCAGACCAGTGCGCATGCGGACAAGCGAGAGAGACAGTAGACCACTTCCTTTTCCGGTGTAGAAATTGGTCTACCAACCGAACGGAGATGCTCCAATGCACGGAAACCCATAGAAGCAACATTTCATTTTATTTGGGAGGAAAATCGCCATCGGATGACAAGAACTGGACCCCGGATATGAAAGCCGTCCGTGGCACGATACGATTCGCAATAGCTACAGGTCGTCTGGATGCAGACTAGTCACAAAAAAGGACACCGTAAACTCACCACTACCGACACCGACCGACATCAATCACCTCGTGCCATAAACAGCAGGCACCGCTTTAGCCGCCGAGGATAGGACGCTAAACACTTGGAGAATAGCCTTCAAGATGACCTACTAACAATACTAACCTACGAGAATCCGTTGAGATAAGACAGTTGAGAAGAGACATAAGCGGGAAACTAAGTTTGTATGGGCTTAAGGAGTTATTGATCTATTTTAAGAAATGTACTTGTAAATTAGCAATAGTTGCCCTTTTGGCTTAGCCACCGGGCGTTAATAAAATGTGTGTACTATGCCAACACTTATTACTTATAAGAAATCTCTTAAGGGGTTTAGACGGTAGTGTACCACCAATCAGCGTGATGGAGCACAACAAAATTCGCGATCCCCCTTTTCGGCATGAAGCTTGTGCCAAAATTTCATTTCTCAGCACCAGCGGACAACGTGATGGATATAATTGTAAGTCTTCGCGCCTTGTAAGGAGGCTACTGCCACCACATAGAAGGCATTTGTGCTCTATTTCGTTTTCCTTTCAGCCATCGCACTATCACTGCATATGACTTTCTGCAAAGACCCTAGAGTCTAAGGTATGGAGGACAATAAGACTACCAAATTACTCTTACATGATGTGTAGATAGGAACGCAATAATTCATCGTATACTGAGCTTCCTTCCCGTGGATGCCTAGCAATCTCTATTCTGCGTCAGATAAAATGAATATGAGGATGCGGAAGTAAAATATTCTTTGTATTACGTATGGATGATTAAACCATATGATCCATTGAGCTATATGTAACGTTACAGATGAGGGATAACTTAGATGAGAAATTGGGCAGCATGACAAGTTGATCCATTCAGCTTATTCGATCGTGAATTCCCCATCTCTTAGTTAATTAACCAAATTAACATCACTTTCGTCTTCAGTAGCCGGACTATTCGTTCCGTCTATATGTGGAATTTCCGCAGTCAACCTCCTGATGGAGCGGAGTTTTCGGTCAAGCTTGCCGCACTTCGCCTTTAGCCTTTCGTTCTCACTAGAAAGCTCTTGGTTTTGCAGGGAGAACTGTATCTGTCTTGCCTCCACATCGCCGTTTTGCTTTTCAAGAAATTGGTTCCTCGCTGATATGGCATTCTGCTCTGCCTCCAGAGTCCCTATCCTTGCAAACAATCCCGCTTTATCTCTGCGCAAAGCCTCATTCTCGCTGCGACGCTGCACGAGTTCCTGTTGTATATGCTCTAGTTCCTGTTGTAATGCGCTTAATGGCTCTTGGAAATGAGCAATGGAAAGCTGAATGCTTGTGATCGCAGACTGAGACCGGCGTACACTATCTAAAGCTACCTCTGCAGTGATTCTGCACCCAGTTTCACTCTCAGGAGTAATTGAAAAGTGTGAGGCATCGTCCTCGTTAGACGCTTCTCCCGCTCCATGGGTTTGGGCCTGGACATGAGTCGTCGTCGCTGGACGAGAGGTTGGACCTGCTAAAGCGACTCTATCCCCTAGTAGAGCAGTAGCTTTGAGCGATGACTCTAACCAGTCCCCGCTGTCCGAGGCTGCATCCGCAACGACCTCGCATACCCTATCGTCCACACGGATATTTATACTGTGCGAGGCTGCTGGCCCGTCGCCCTCTTCTGCTTCATGGGATTGGTTCTGGTGATGATTGGTCGACGTAAGAACAGGGGATAACCCGATAGAGACTTGGTCTCCTGGTTGGACTTCCCTTTCCTGCGCTGGACCCTTTGACACCGTGCTCACGGAATTGGGGGATTGGCCAACCCCACCACTAGACGCCACCGCGTCGTTGATATGTGGGTCGCGTGCTTCCACATCAGGAGTTCTAGACCTATTTTGGTGATCGATTTTGTGTGGAAGCGGCACCGAGTATACCGTGTGTTGACTTGAGCGTCCAACTCCTAGGGATCCCACTTCACGAATCCCGGTTGTTCGCGTTTGCTTTCCCTGTGTTTTTCGTAGAGAAGCATCATCCGCTGGCTGTTGGGAACCGGTCACACTTGGTGATGGTCGCATTCGTTTTCGTTGCGGCTCGAGGTTGCTGCCCATGTGAGAATATTGTGGCCCAGACCGTGTTGCATAGGCAGAGTCTAATTCTTTCATGCTAATGCTGCTGTCTGTTGCGAAGCTGTGGATACTCTCTTGGGCTCCTCCTGGAAATGAAGAGTCTTGACTATCAGTGTGCTGCTGCGATGATTCTCTACCAAGGCCGGCAGGATGCGTTGAGGTGCCGTTGTGTATGGGCGGTGCAGGTGAGTCAACCCGCACCTTGCTGATAGCTGCGACTGGACGTGATGCTGTGCTGGAGATATTTTCGAATGTGCCTGGCCGTCCACTTGTCCGATTCTCAGCTCCTGCGGCATATAATCTCTTCTGACGTGCCGCCATTGCTTGCTCTTTTGTAGGTGTATTAATACCACCTCTACCTGCAATTGCACCATCTTGTCCCATGTCATATGACAGGAGAGGTCTGAGCAACTCCTCTACCCCGTATTGTCTACAGAACTCCAGTCCCCTTTCAAACCTGATCCAGGTTCCCTGATATTTTCCATAGCCGCCCTGCACCTTTTCATGCTCTCCGATAAAGATATCTTTCTCTAGAATCTTTATCCGTTTTGGTTTCTCTATGCCAGCCACCTTTAGGATCTGGGTTGCATTTAACCAGCTATCGTTTCGCCGACGCATTACCGCAATCCCATTGACCTCCATTTCGTAGACATCGATATCTGAATATACTGCCTGATTTGGTTAGCGGGAGTGCAATTTGACAGGTGGGAGTGTTACAGAGTATATTTGCAGAGAACCAGATTGCATCAAGGCCCTCCCATGCAACCCCTCGCCCATTCTGAACGAAATATGTGGGTTATGTTAGGTCGGGTACGGAAGCTCGTCGTTATATGCGCCGTGGGCGACACAAAAGGAATAATCAAAGCTCAACTGATTCTGCTGGGAGTACAAAGAGGCTACGGCGTAGATGCGAATGTCGTTCAAGGCCCAAAAGGTTCTTGAGAAAGCAGCGCTCGAGAATCACGTCGGTATCGCGTCTCGATGGTGGAGATGTGACCTTGATGAAAAGACGGTATCGCCGACGTGGAGTGCAATATTAAAGACTTTCGACGTCAATAATAAAAGACGTGTTGCAAGAGCGCAGGCGCGAGCATGACCCAACTCGTCTTCTGGAGTTAGATGCGTCTGTGCTCAGGTTGAATTAGGTTAGGACGAACGCGTCGCGTTCTGTCAGAAGTCCTCAAAATTGTCCGTGCACCAACCATAATTTGGGAGCAGTGCTATCCGATAAGAACCGATAAGTTATCGGGTTGGCAATATTGCCGGTAAGTCCGTGCACCCCCTTCTCGGACACCCCCCCATGTCCGACACCTAAAATAGCCGATTTTCTAGACCGCTGCTTCTACCAGACATTTAATTATTAACTTAATTCTAATTCAAATTACTTCAAATTTGAAATCCTTAATCTTTACTTAACAATGCCTCAATATCTGGAACAAGACTTAGTTGCGGCTATTAATGACGTCAGAAATGGGAAGTCTTTACGACAAGCTAGTCGAGAATGGGGGGTCCCCTCTTCTACCCTTTCTGATCGAGTTCGAGGTCGAGAGAACCATATTCAAGCGTCAGAAAGTCAACAGAGACTATCACCTAGTCAAGAGAAGCACTTAACTACTTGGGTTTTAGCCCAAGAAGCTCTAGGTACTCCTTTAACTCACGGCCAAATCCGGCAATTTGCCGGTCGATTATTCATAATCAAAGGAGACACTCAAAAGCTAGGAAAGCGATGGATGGAAGGGTTTTTACGCCGTAACCCTATTCTACGGACTAAAAGAGCTCGAAATATCGATTCAGTACGAGTTAATGGAGCTACTACTCAAGTAATCAAAGACTGGTTCCAATGACTTAATATACCTGCAATTTCAAGTATCAAACCCGAAAATCGATGGAATATGGACGAGTCAGGTATAATGGAAGGGCTAGGCGCAAATGGACTAGTAGTTGGAAGCTCTGAAAAACACTCTATTCAAAAGAAACAACCTGGTTCTCGTGCTTGGACGACTTTTAACGAGTGTATCTCAGCTAGTGGAAAAGCTCTTCAACCACTAGTTATTTTCAAAGGAAAAACAGTCCAACAACAGTGGTTTTCAAATGAGTCAAATACTTATAAAGAGTGGAAATTCACAGCTACCGAAAATGCATGGACTTCAGACGAAACGGCACTAGAATGGCTAGAAACAGTTTTCCTTCCTCAAACTACTACTCTCGAGCCTAGACTACTTATTCTAGACGGCCACGGTAGTCACGAAACCACCGATTTTATGTATTCCTGCTTTCAAAATAACGTCTACCTTCTATTCTTACCGCCACATACCTCACACGTACTTCAACCTCTAGATTTATCTGTTTTCTCGTCTCTCAAAAGTCACTATCGAAAAGAAGTCGGTTTTTTGAATCTTTTGACTGATTCTAGCCTAATTGGGAAACAGAACTTCCTTTCTTGCTATGCAAGAGCTAGAAAAGAAGCATTATCTGCAGAAATAATCAAAAACGGATGGAAAGCAACTGGATTATGGCCAAAATCGATGGCAAAACCTCTTTTAAGCCCTCTTCTCCTCGAAAACTCAAACGCAAAGGTTAATACCTCACAAGCTATTCAAAGCAAGCTAGAAGCCTCAAAAATCGATTCCTCACTTGTACTTCTATCTACTCCTCGAAAATCGACTGAAATTAAGTCTCAAGTCGCAAGGTATCAAAGCCTTGGCAAAAGTGACCCTTCTACTGAAAGAATCTTATTTCGGAAAATAATAAAAGGGTTTGAAAAGCAGGAAAGTATTCCAGCTGATCATAGCTATAAAATACAGTCTCTAGAGGTTCAATTAGAGAAAGTTAGGCCTAGAAAATGAATGAAGGTTAGGACTAGTCCAAATTCGAAGTTTGTAGACATTGAGCAGATCAGAAGGACGCAATTGGCTGCAGGGGAAGCTAGTACTAGAGACAAAGATGAAGAAGAGTCTAATAAGTCTGATTCTACTTTAGATTGTATTGAAATTGAGTAGTTATTTAATTATCTTTATTTTGGTGGAGTTGATAATCGCTTAATTAAGTGTCCGACATGGGGGGGGGGTGTCCGAGAAGGGGGTGCCCGGACTTATCGTGCAATATTTCTTGGCATTTGATGATTTTATATTTATTTTCCTCTGACATACATGCACAACGCTAGTCACCACCTTTCATCTTCAACACTACTTTTCTCCACAAGCCAAAATGGAATCTTTTCAATTGAAAGTCGAGTTATCCTTGCCCTTGAAGCTCCTAAAAAAGACTCTAAGCTTTCAGTTCGGGCTGCAGCTAAGGTTTATAATATCCCCCGCACGACGCTACGCGACCGACGCAGTGGCAAGGTATCAAGAAAGTGATGTCTCTGCCAACCTAAGGAAGTTGACAAATTTGGAAGAGAGGGTACTTCTTGACCGTATACTAGACCTAGATTCACAAGGATTTCAGCCACGGCTTAGTGATATCAAAGAAATGGCTGATCATCTTCGTGTAGATAGCGACGCGTCACGCGTTGGACCTCGATGGGCAGAGAACTTCATCAAGCGCCACCCTGAGCTTACAACGCGTTTTCGACGTCGAACCGATTACCAAAGACCCAATGCGAAGATCCGGAGGTCGTACGAGCTTGGTTCACGCTGGTACACAACACAGTTGCCAAGTACGGTAACCAAGAGGCAGATATCTATAACTTCGACGAGACTGGGTTTTTAATGGGCATGCTCTCGAGTGCAAGGTAGTTACAAGCTCTGAACGCCGTGGCCGCCCTCGTACGAAGCAGCCTGGCAATCGGGAATGGGTTACAGTGATCCAGGGCGTTTGTGTATGGGCTTCAGGAGGTTATTGAAACACTGAACGAAGTGGATTTTGTAATATAGACTAGGCCCTTTAGGTTTACAACCGGGCGAATAAACATCATCATCATCAACACCATGGCTAGCGAACATATGGCCGGAACGACCAGACCAAGCATCCTCTTCCGAGCCTGTTCATATTCGGAGTCTTGCTCGCTTACTACCTTCGACCATTAGGGCAGTTCACTATTAGGCGGCAGAAAAAGAACAAAGAGAAGACTGTAAGCAATGGAAACGATGCCTGCCAGGGATGGACATGATCGTCTCCGCCTGTGGAAACCGCCTACAACCCCCTTTCTGCAGAAGCGTGCATATTTCCTTCTATTTTCGAGAGCATATGTGTTACGTTTCTTCGCCGTCTCGTCCCAATCCTCGAAAAACCTTCGGTCTCCGAAATGAATATCATCCTCCGACATGGCAGCGTCTATACAATGAAGTTGAAGCAGTATACACATCCATATATTCTCTTCGCATCGAGGTAGTATTACTACTATCTCGCATTCGTGCTCTAACCGTTCATCGTCTTCCGAGTCCCCCAAGGATGCTTTCCCACTCAATAAAAACTTCTCCCACGATACTGGTTGAGGAGTCCAGACTAATACATCGTAATTGGTGAGCGAAGGTCCTGGTGGTTCGGCGTTTTCTTTGAAGCAGCAGCCATATATAACACCACCTCGGAAAATAGTCGTTACCTGCCATCGAAACTCTTCTTTTGACAGGTCTAAATGCATTGACTGAACTGAACCAGTGATCGAGTTAGTATTCTCGTGATATATCGACCTCTAAAATACGATACCATACACCACGCAATATGAGATTTGAAATTTGTATACGTATCACAGCGAAATTTGCAATCTTATATTGTATCATACTATACTGCGATATACTATGACACCAACTCTAAATGACGCTATTCCTAATTAGTACCACGTTTTAAAACACCACGAGTACTCAGCTAAATTTGTTCTATTACAAGCTCTTGATCCTTGAGAAGATCTTCGTAGATAAGGTGATCTACGCCCATCCACTGTTTAATCTTTTCCAAAGCACCTACAGTGGCCATAGAAAGACGATTGCGACGATCCGTAATAGTCAATTTTGCGCTAGAGAACGCTCTTTCAGCGTCGGTCGACATAGAAGGTATTCCCAAAATATCAATAGCCATTTGGGATAGATTTGGCCATCTTTTTTGCTGTGATAACCACCAAATACGAGGGTCGAAAGAATCGCCAAGAGCTATTTGGGTTGCAGGGAGAGATAGGTATTCCTGTAGCTCATCCTTTGGCGCTAGAGAGCGTGAACGTCGACGCCTTTGTAAATGAGCAAGGTACGCGTTTTGAGAGATCTCTTGAACGTCGAGAGAATTAGAAAGAGCTGTCATAGTACGAGAGACTATAATTACGGATTAGTTAGTAATAAACGCCGGAATCTTTAACTACTTACCCTTATCCTTGTACTCCTCATTCCAATAATCCTCGACCCTTTCCTTGATTGAAATTAACCACTGTGGGTGATCGGCCCAAGCTTCTTCGAAATAAGCCCATTTCTGAGTGGGATCCAATACAACACCAAGAGCGTAAGCTAGAGATTCATCTGTAAGGATATAATACTTATTAAGCTTTTCCCATCCTGAATTGATCGACGCTGAAAGGAAAGCGTGATCTTTATAGCGTTCCTTGCCTTTCTCAAAATACTCCATCACGAACTCCGAATTGCGCGTCGCTAACTTTTTAGTTAACTCTTTTAAGCGGGGCTCCACTCCCAGACGCTTGTAGCTGGTGCACCCTGGCCCAGTTGTACTCCAAGGTACCGCTGCTAACCGCTGCAGAGCGGAGCGAAGGCAGAATTGGCGGGTTACTGTCACGGCATACAATGACAAGATGTGGCCTGATTTCCAGACAAAGTTAACGCTCAGATCTCCTATCAACGTCAAAAGTGAGAAGGTGGTCATCGAAGAGACGTTCCCAAAGATGTGCAATGAAAAATACGCGCTAAAGGGGGAGTTGCGATGGTGCCGCCTGATGACCTGAAGAGTCCGGAACCAAATACGCCTGCCCATATGTTTTGATACAAGGACGCTGACCTTCTCCGGCCTGCAGATCAGGATATTATCATCAGGCGTGTAAAGGACATCCAGATATTGAGGACAATCACTAAGGTCACGGACACTCCACAGGATGTGCAGCTGGGGCCGTGGAGGCTTAACGACGGCGCAGAATACTCGTATTTTGTATGCGATAATTGCCTCAACAAATGCACAGATCCCCTTCCGGTGAAGCCAACAGAAGGGGAAGTGAATGATAAGCTCGAAATCATTGAGCCAGTGTACGAAGGATCCAGGTGGGTGCGGTACACAGTGGGCAAGAAGAGCAGCCAGCCCCTGACTGTCTTCGATGCCTCGGACAACGTATCATTGGGCGACTATGCAGCTCCAGACTTTAACCAAAGGGTATTAAATGTTCCTTTGACGGCAGAACTTCCGCTGCTAAGCAAGAACAAACCAATGTCCATTTTTATCCGCCAGCTGGCCTGCAATCGCCAGACAGTCAAGTCAAACAAAGTGGGAGTCTAACCCCTTCCTGTCAAGCTTGGACCGCCTGCCATCGACCCCCTTTTCACCGTTTCCAAATCCATCCACATGAAAGGTCTCTACCCCGGCGCCATGGTCACCATCCCAGTAAAAGACATCGTCTACTGGACCGTCCCCGCCTGGAGCGAAGAAATGACCTACCACCTCTCAGGCATGGGCCCCAGCAGCCCCAGCAGCCCCAGCGAAGCCTACCCCTACTTCTTCAAGCCCGACGACGTCATCACCGCCTACCAAGACTTCGGCACACGCCTCAAAAGCGACCTCGGCTTCGCAAGCGTCACACGCGCCAAACTCGAGATCTCTGTCACACCGCCCATCATCTACAGAACCGAACCCACAACCTCACCGTCGACATCGCCGACCCCATCAACAGCGGCTTCTGCCCGCCCGGCCTGCAAGTCTCCATCGACGGCACTAACCCCACCGGCTGCCACCACACCAAAGCCTACAACCTCGCCGAAACCGACCCCAAAACCAGCATCCCCGTCTCCATCCGCGACTCGTACGACGCCTTCGAGGCCGCCTCCTACACCGTCCAGATCAAACCCGAACGCACCTTCACCGTCAGCCTCGAAGTTCGCCCCGGCCAGAACGGCTTGCGAGTCGGCAGTGCCGAAGCCGCCCTGTCGGCTGTGTCGTGGAAGATCAAGCCGCAGTGGATCGGCTCAACGCTGTATACCGCGCCGGGCTTTGTGCACACGAAGGAGTTCAAACCACCGGGGAATGTGGCGACTCCGAGCGTTAGGGTCGATGGGGATATATTTATCAGGGAGGTGAGGGCTGGTGATACGAGTGATGGATTGCCGGATCCGCCGAAGATTATCGTTAAGACGTCGGCGTATCCGTTTCCGGCCATGTCTTTGCCGATGTTTGCGCCGGCGGTGGGGGACTCGGGGACGGCAAAGTTGACGGTTGTGGTGTCGTTTAATGTGAATGATAAGGATGATCATCCGATGGAGAATGCCATTATTCCGAGGATGCGGTTTCAGTTTCTTTGGGGGCCGTGAGGTGTGGTATTGGTGGATGAAGGCACGATCTCATATGTTCTAGTTTTATCATATTCATAGTCATGTGGGTAGCGAAATTTTATTGTTCACGTCCCTGACTGAGAACAAGTGTCTATGCTATAAACGCTGCTGAATGCCAACAGAAATTTGAACTTGAAAATTGAAATTCATATTTTGAGATGGTGCTGACTGATATCGCAAACCTACATAACTCCTCATGATGCCGATCATCCTTTGCCATGATCCCCACCAACGCCACCTAATCACTCCAAAAATATCTCTCCCGGACCCTGCAGCCCATCCCCCCCAACCCTCCTCTCCCTCAACGGGAAACTAACACTCATCCTCGTCACCCCCCTCCCCGCCCGCGGCCTAAACCTCACCATCCTTCCCAAATTCCCACCCAAACCCTCCCTCAAACCACCCAAGCCACGCAAGCGATCCGCCAAACTCCTCCTTGCCCTCGGCTCCGCCCAATCCTCCTCAAAAGTCTTCAGCCAAGAAATATACGTGTACATAGCAAGCCATCTCCGAATAGGCTGATAGATCAACGCAGTGCAGACCGGAAAGGACGCGCGCAGAATCCAGTGTCCGAGTGGGATGGGCCGGTTTAGGACGACGTTGAAGAATTTGAGGAGGAGGACGACGATGGATCCGAGGCCGAGGATTGCGGATATGACGGCTATGAGGAGGGCGGTCATGGCGACTAGTTTGGCTTCTATGGGGTGTTGGGTTAGAACTGGGCGGCGGGGGATGTGTTTGCTCCAGAGGGATGATTCTGTTTAGTGTTAGTACTGTGGCTTTAGATCACTTGAAAGAGTACGGTCGTGACTTGTGAAGGATGGGTCTGCTTACGGTACTTCAAGACTAGTCGTTGCATTGGGGAGACTTGTTCTGTATCAAAGCACCGAGTCCCAATGACAGAATCTTTGTGTCTATGCTTCCATTGCTCAGCCGTCCAAGCAGTCAGAGCTGCATCGAATTTGAGACTTGTCTCTCTATCACTTGTCGAGTCGATAGAGAATCGTGCTCCTCTACCTAAACATCCCCGATGGGAAGAGGTCCTAGACGCAACATCTATAATAATGCAAGTCTCCTTAGACTGCTCGTATATATGCCGTCCTGTGCCCTGCATCTGTCCGCCTTCCCTTGAGTCCACCTGTGGGCGAAGTACTTCGATGAAATACTGCTGGTACGGGGCGCCCTCAGGCTTTGATTTGTCCTGGACAGAAAACACGACCACGTCGTAGGAAATACGTTGCCCAGGAAGCGTTTTCAGGACTAGTATGGATTCTTGTTTGCTGTCAGAACAATCAATCTCGAATTTTATTTGATCTTCAGTCCGTTTCTCAGTGACTCTGCGAAGAGCAGGTCCCGAAACAAGGAAATCGCCACCAATATCCTTTGGAATCCACCCAATCTCTGGGTGTAATTTGTTGGTTATTCGAGGCCCAGTATTGTATAAGAGCGACAATGGAAGCTCCTCGCAGTTCTGAACTAAGAGGGCCAACCTTTCATCTCGATGTACGTTTCTGAATGAATAAACGTTGAAATCAAGCAAATTGGCAAATATGATGAGATTATCTTGGGGTTTAGTCGTTGACCGTTCGAGAATAGAGTTCCATGCCTCGACAAATTGGGGAACTCGAAGCTCCTTTGCTTTACGCAACGCCCTCGAGTGCCTTGGGTGGGTCGATAGCTGTCTTTTCTCATCTAGTAAAGCTTTGTCCAAAAGCAATGGTACATGTCGCCGAGCATTGATAAGTGCTCTGTCAATGGGAGAGTTGTTCCACTCGAATTGAGGCAGTAAATTTCTCTGTGACATGGACATCTCATATGGCTTCCCACTCATGTTGAATACACAAGTTTGAGCCAAAGAGCCCTCTTCCAATGTCCACCCCCTTTGCATCCATTTTGATCGAAGGACATGAGCAGCGAACTCATCACCACTGAGCTGGCCTGGGGCAGCTATAATAGTATCTTGCAGTCCTTTGTCCAGAACGAGGGTACTGGAAGCTCCAGCGTATATCGGAGTGATTTGTTTCAGCGCTCGAAATTTCAAATCTCGGTCTTCCTCAGTTGGTTCAGATCCAGAGACCGGAATGCAAAGAGTGTCCATCCAGAAATACAGCCGATCCTGGCTAGTCGACATGTGAGGCCTACCAGGGCGTGTCTGCATTGAGTAGCTCCAGGCGTTACGACTGTTGTATCTAGATGCCCATGTGCTATCGTCAAAGAAAGGGCTTTGATCCGGGAGATAAGTCTGAAGAATCTTCAGTCGAAGGCTGAAGAGCTGGCAGCGAGGAAGAGAATTTGTCGTGGGATTTCCAAGGCCGTCTGACCAGACGTGCGAAATTGCTGTATACATCATATGTGGCGTGAACCGAACGACTTTGAGGTCAAGATCATCCTGGCCCGCGCCCATAGAAATCATTGGGATTCCACCGGATCGAATGATACTTGCTACCTCGTCTCTTGGGACGGAAATGAAAGCACAATTGTCATTGTCGATATGTTGTGAGTGGTATAATTCAGGTGGATCGACCACGAGATCGTATGCACAGCACCTCTTGAGCTCCATGCACCGGTCATGGCTCTCATTTTGTGTCTGCTTGTTATTCAAGCCGGCCAAACTGTTGACGATGAGGTAGTCGTATGACTTACACAACAGACTAGCCCTATAAGGACACCATCCGCCGTTCACCAGAAGCTGGACGAGGAGTTTGGACGCACAACCACCACAATCATCGCCATACGGGAGTGGTGTTAGCATTTCCGGTCGCCTGGCGAGGAATTTCCGATGTTCTTCTTTGGCTAGTAATGACGATGGTACGTCGAGAAAGACATTTTTAGCTGCAAATATATATGGCATCCAAGTAGTCAAATAACCGTCCAACTGGGAGCCCATAGATGAGAACATATCCGCCGATATCGAATTTAGCAGACTTATGAGTAGCTTTACCGACAACGACACCTTGTTAAAGTCATCACTGCTAGACTCAAACAAGTCTGCGGCCTCCTCGAAAAGGTCACTCTTTCCCAAAGCAACATTGAGGAGCTTCGCAATATTCTCCCTTGCTTTGTCTCTCTGCCTTTTGGGACGTACTGAAAGACTCCATCTCCACGCGTTAAAAAGCCGATGAACAGGTTCCTGGTTGAGTTCGATAAAGCCATCAATCACAAAATCACTTCTGTTGATAGGACGTTCCAGAAATGCCGAAAGCAACTCGAAAAATAGCCAGGATTGATAGAAAGAAGCCAATGACTCAAAATTATCGCAGCTGCTTATGATCCCAATGGCATCATCAGTCCGGGGAAATCCATTATTTCGTGGGAAGTCACAAAATGACTCGAATGAGGTATCTGAGCGTTGGTAGATCTGAGGCGCAAGGCAAGGCACTTTCAAGCCGGCCCTTCCAACCGTCAATGGAAAAGGAGGTAAAATACCCTCCATTGGTGGTCCGCATGAAGTATCTTTGACGATTTCGAGTAGTCTCTCGAATCCTCGATGCTGGCTCTGAGAATTGGTGAAGCTTCACTAGCTAGTGTTGCAGCCTCGTTTGGGGATGGAGATATAATCCAGTCCACATTCCACAACCTCCTTGTCACATGCTAGACTCAAAGCGCTTCGAGACAAGACTGTCTCGCCACATCTGACGCCTCATTAGATACGATTTGGCTCGTATCACTAATTCCACGAAGTCGTGGAGGTGAGTTGAGTTGAGTGTCTCGAGTGTATTGCTGCCTTGATGGCACTAGGCCGAAATGGCCCTAGGCGATATTATCTAATCACTATTACCATATCCACCAGGGGTTGTCAGGATTATTTACGCACAGGCCAAAAAACCATAATTTCACACCAAAAACCACCTACTTTGTACAATTGTAAAACATCAACTATTAAAAAATTTCTTTTGAAAACAATAATATTGCTAAATTAAAGTATTCGCTCAAACTTGCACCTTTTACAATTTAAAATAATAAATCCTTTAAGTTTTTGTATAAAAAGTTTAATTTTGCACTACAAATTTGTTAGTAAATTTTATATTTCAAAATAATTCTTTTAGAAGTAAATTTAGAATGAAACTTTTCCAAATAAATCTATTCTTGAAATGAAAAAGAATATAAATATATAATATGATCTACCTTTATAGTATAAATTTGTTGAGCGAGACTTCTCTGGATGTTGCATTACTTGTAACGACGCAAGGAGTCACTGGCTAGAATAGAGGCATATGGGAGTGCGTACAATAGGCTGATAGTGATTGCCTTATAGGTCTAACGTACTAAGGATACAAAAACATGAGGAGCAATTGTATAGGGAAAAGCAGGCTTCTATATAGGCGACTCCGACTCTACCCCGTATCTAGTCTGAAACCCCTCATACCCTTAGTCGCACCCTTTACACCCTTTGCACCCTTTGTGCCCCACACTCCTGACTATCCGTGTCGCACCTTTGCTTTCCGTATTGTACTCTGGGCATACCGATTGTTACATTACTCTGCCTATCCATTCTACTTCTCACCACCAGCCCCTGTTCGACTTCAAAAAGTGACGGTAACACCTCCGAACTCGAAACCATTTATCTTCAAACCAAGAGTAGCCTCGCCTTAGCTGAAGGACTTGGATTCAATTCTTTTCCGATCGTTCAATCAAGGATTTTGACAACCCTTTTCGAAGTCAGCCATGGCTTCTATCCAGCTGCTTATATCTCTATTGGAACCACGTTGAGAGCTGCAGATGCACTTGAAGCTCATCCCATGGGAGACGCTTTGCAACCTCACTGTTCAGTTGGAGCAGTCAGTCATGAGGAGACAATTTTGACTTGGTGTGGGATTCTGATCCTGGATAGGTGAGCTGTTCCTTGACAGAGTTTCCAGAAATGAAACCTTGGTGGTGGTTTCGTCTCATTATTACTTCTAGATACATCGCCACCGAATCTGGCCCGCGTTCTTCTCTAACTCGCTCTCGAACCGAATGGCTACATAACCTTCTGAAGCCCGCCCTTTGCCCAACACATGAGCCCAATCAGGATAAAAATAGCCATGTTCCCCGCTTTGCTCGCCTGGTGGAAGCCTCCGCTATGCTGGATAAGATTCACACCACCATAAACAGCCCCACGCCAGAGCAGATATTCAACATGGAAGAAGTGATGTTGGCTGTCAAAACGTCAATCACCCTCCAGACGATTCTGACCGAGGAGATCATGGCCGAGGACCACCTATACTCCAGTGGGTTGGGCCTATGTCATATGTAAGCTGCCAGCCCTCGTAGATTGGGCTTTTTGTGTGGGCGTCGATGCTGATGTTTGGACAGCGCCCTCCTCCTGGCATTCGAGAACGGCACTAAGGCATCCTTCTCAGCCAATGCAACTGAGAATTGGAATCCACTTGCCGGAACGTCTCTCATCCGCATCCTCTCCACCATAACCAGTACAGTCGAATTCTTCACGATGGGAACACGGTCCATTGATTTTAACTACTTTCCGCCGCTCGTCACCTTCTTGGTGTATAAAGCGGCAATGGTTACAACGAAAAGGCTGTCGATGGAACTCGATGCAAATGACGGATTGGCAAGGTTGAGGACTCTGAGGAAGTTCTTGAGGATCGTGGCAAAGAGGTGGTTGAGCTGTGGTAAGTTGAACAGGAACGTCCCGAAAGCAGTTTAAGCTGACCGAGGTTTGTAAAGAGCGTTACCTCAAGCTTCTTGACGAGGACACGACCCCAAGGATGCTGAAGGCCATCGAGCAAGGGCAAGGGTCTTTTTAGTCAGACCTATGGGCTTGTCTTTCGCTCAGTGATGCTAGTGGACGCCCACCAACATAGCATCAGGTTGCACCATCACGTTAATCGACTCTGGAACAAGTCTCCGGCAAAAGGAAGAGAGGCCTGCAATAGGCACGTCCCATGAAGGCTGAAGCCGCTCAAGAATGATTCTATCATGACATTCATCCAACTCCTGGTCATATCAGACTGCCCAAGTGCCGATTCCAAGACCGCTTCAAAATTTCGGACACATGCACTGGTTTCTCAAGCGTATTCCGTCCACTACAACTTTTCTTTCATTTATATATCACAGAGCACAGGTCGTGCTCAGGCTGGTTTTTGATTAGCGACTTACAGTAGGGTGCAAACAGCCAAGGCCACCCATTCCTTATTTGTACATAGACACAGACCATGTTTTCGCTCAGTATCGTCAAGCAGAGGAAGATGAGGTTCTTGTGAAGACCTTTTCAACGCGTTGCCACATGGAAGGTTCTGGAATGTGTGGAGTCTGGTTCGGGAGTGAAGACGCTATTCCTTGTTTGGGTGGGATGTGGTCCCTTCTATGTTTCGTCGGGTAGGGCTTCTCCCTTGTCACATAGGGTGGAGCCAAAAACGGATATTTGCTAAACATGTAGCGTATACCTCGTAAACATCGAAAGACGCATAATAAAAAATCACAACTCAATCCTGCGCTCCGATTCTCAAAAAACCCGTGCCTCGGCTAGTAATAACCGTTCAAAGCTTCTGTCGAGCCCGCGCCATTGAAATCGCATTCGAAATCCTCGCATGTGGTGACAGCCACTTCTAGATGGGACATCGTCACCTGGCATTCCTCTTGGATAGCCAGAGCGTGAGCCGTGGATACCAGGTTTTTAATCTGAAAAGATACGGTGGTCAGTTTACTTCTGGAACACGTGAACGATGAACCTACCTCGCGACCGTTGCGCTCCTTGTCTACCAAAAATTCGAAGGCACTGCGGCTGTAAATTGGTCCTCCTTGTAGCGTAGCTGCCTTTTCCAAAAGGCCACGCCAGATACTAGTCCGCTGATCTAGGTTTAAATTATCGTACTTCAGTTTGAAGTGGATCCTCCTGGCGATGGCGTCATCGATCTGCTTTACCCGGTTGGTGGTAAGGAACATCATTCCTGGGTAGTATTCCAGGGTTCGCAGGAACACACAGACGAGAGCATTTCGATGGATATCCTGGACTGAGCGCTGCTCAAGAAGTACATCTGCCTGATCTAGGAGAAGGACTGTGTGAAACGGCAAAAAGCACATGCTTCTTGCGGAAATGTTAATGCGCCTTATATACCGTTCAACAGACTGCTTTCTACCGAGAAGCGCGCTTGAAGATACGAGGCAGTCGCGCTTCGACCGCCTCTGCTGTTGTGCCGAGCTCACCAGCGGAGACTGGCATCAGTGGCCTCTGAAGATGCTCAGAGATCAACTCGGCTGTCAAGGTCTTATCTACACCCGGTGGTCCGCTAATACAACGTGTCAGCAGAATAATGACGACAACGGAGACCAGATACTTTACTGTAAAAGTATGTTGAATCCTTGCCCTTTCCCTTCTACAACATCGTCAAAGGAATTAGTCGTCGCCCGCTTATCATAGGCCTCGGAAAGAGCTTGCACGGCCTTCTTCTTTGGAGGAATATGAAGGCCGTCCAACGCCGCTTGTTTCCAATCAATCTCTTTGATATTGGCGACGGCTAACTCAGCTGTATTAATGCGTCAGCTGAAGGATTGACCCTAAAAAGCGCTAAGCAGCATGCAAAAAGGAGGACAAAGCTGCAGCAATCCGTACGCGCTAGAGCATTATTCAGTCCCAAGGCGAGAGGTCGGTAGGCGGTCAGATTTGTTCTTGTGGTGGTATTTGTTAGCTTATTGTTTGAAAAGAGGTCACTCGGTGGTCATTTCTATTCGCCTTTTTATATCCGCCTTATATTTATTTTTACGGCAAATATCTGAAATACCATCGAAAAGTCAGTAAATATCTCAAATACCACCACTAAATTTGGAGGCTTTCTGGGCGTACCACCGTTTTGAAACAGTGGTACGTCAGATATCTGCCAACCAAATGATGGTATTTCAGATATTCTAGTAGTTACAGGTAATCTTTCTGAAATACCATCATTTTGTTGGCAGATATCTGACGTACCACCATTTGCCGCCAAGAGACTAAAACACATGACCCACAAACCTTAATACTATTGTAACTTGAAATCCTTTTATTCCTTTCAATTGTAATTTTATCGATATCGTATCATGGCTCTCGAAATAGGCTCTACGTTTCCTGATATTTCTTCAGCTAAGTTAGCTATCAAAAGCTTTGTTGCAAACGCTTCTGAATCATGGAAAGCTACTCATTCAGATAAAAAACGATTCAATATTGTATGTCGAACGCCGCGTAACTGCAAGTTCAAAATTAGAGCTTGTAATTCTAAAAGAAAAGGAGTTGTTATAACTCATCTGGAACCCCATACTTGCTCTCCTGCAAGTCACTTTCAAGCTTCAAATACAAACAGTTTGGAGTATATAATACCTCATCACCGTTCTTCGATTATCGAGAATCCTAGAATTACTCCAAAGCAAATTCAATCAACTGAACGCTTGCAATTTTATAACAAAATTCCGTACCTTCAAGCGTATCGTGTAAAGCAGGCTGTTCTCGACGAGATGTATGGTGATGAAACTGAATCGTTTGCGCTATTTCCTAGCTATATCGAAAGGTTCAAAGAAATCGATGAAAACAATTACGCTGTACTTCAAACGCAGGCTGATAACGTATTCCAAGCAGCTTTTTTTGCTCCAGGCCCTCTTCGTTTAGCTGCAAAACAGCTTCGTCAGTTCTTTGCTCTTGATGGAACTCATACAAAGTCGCGATATCGTATGATATTGTTGATTTGTTGTGGAATCGACGCCAACGACAAAGTAGTGCCTTTAGCCTGGGCATTAGTACCTATTGAAGAAGAGTATTGGTGGAGCTGGTTTTTACGTCATTTAAAGATTGCTTTTCCAGTAACTTTGCAACGTCGCCATACTTTTATTTCTGATCGTGAAAAGGGTATGGCGAAAGCTATAGTAGAGGAGTATCCTGCAGCAATTCATCTTCACTGTTGTCAGCATATTGCAGATAACTTACAGCAAAGATTCGGTAACAAAGTGAAGCCACTTTTCTGGAGAGCATGTAAAGCTAAAACGCCATTGTTGTTCAAAGCCGAAATGATGAAGTTGAAAGAACTAAGTACGCCTGCTTTCGATTACCTTTGCAATATCGACAAAGAGCTTTGGACTAGAGCATATTCTAAATATCCTCGATTTGGCCATAATACTTCTAATATTGTCGAATCGTTGAATTCAGTTTGGAGTGATTATCGACGTTTGCCTCCTCTTCGATTACTAGACGGTATTTATTTGGCAGCGACTGAAACGTGGTTCAAAAGGCGTTCAGAAACTAGCAAATCTAATGATCTTGCTAACGTGCCAATGGCCAAATTCAAAAGCCGAATACAAGCTTCTCGTCGATATCGAGTTTATCTTTCAGATCAAAATATTGCGCAAGTCGAGGATCCTGAATCAGGCCGGAAGTGGGTAGTTGTTTTGAATCAAAAGTATTGCGACTGTACAGATTTCAATGAGTATCAATCGCCTTGTTCTCACGCAATTGCCGCTGCAAAATTTCTGCGAATCGATTCAATTGAGCTTTTTGATCAGTATTTCACTACGCAGGCTTACGAGTCGACTTACCGCCATACAGTACTACCAGTTTCAATCGAAAACCTTCCTCGTGACGATTCAATTAAGCCACCGATTTTGCGCAAAGCAGCTGGCCGACCTCGAACAAAACGCGTACGCAAAGGCCAGTGGAGCAGAAAACAAACACGCTGTGGGAATTGCCTTGAATGGGGTCATAATCGCCGTCGTTGTACAAATCAGCCTGTTTCAAATGGACGTCGAGAACGAGCTTACGAATGGCTACAATCGGAATCTGAGAATGAGGATAGTAGAGAGGAAGAAGAGGATCAATTGAGTACCGACGAAGAAGAGGAATCACGCCTCGATCAAGAGTTAGGCATACAAATTGAAGAGGTTGATCAGGCTATTGAGCTGGATACAAGTGATAGCAGCTATAACTTTTCAGAAGTCGACAGCGATATTTTCGATCAAGATTCTATTCAACCTACAGATCTAGCTTTACGATTTTCTACAAGGTCTGGGAAAGCGTATGGAATATAATTGATTTTAGGAATACAACAATAAAAGTACATTGATTTCTGGCCAATATTCTACTTACAGCGTACCTACAACGTGCTTACAGCGAGTGTTGAAGGCTTTCTCAAATACCATCAATTATTTGGTGGCTTTCTGAAATACCATTAAAAATTTAAGAGTGTTGGAGGCTTTCTCAAATACCATCAATTATTTGGTGGCTTTCTGAAATACCATTAAAAATTTAAGAGTGTTGGAGGCTTTCTCAAATACCATCAATTATTTGGTGGCTTTCTGAAATACCATCATTTGTGGTATATGAGAAAGCCTCCAAATTCAGTGGTGGTATTTCAGATATTTATCGACTTTTTGATGGTATTTGAGATATTTGCCGATAAAATTATCGTGCTGGAATGCACGCAGAGCATCCGTCCTTTTGCGAAGAGACATGTTTCCGTCAATTCTCGTATACGCAATCCCGCAATCGTTCAACATTAGCTGAACCAGATCAAGGGTATGGGTCCAGTACGAAATGACAACACTGCCGGAAGTGAGTTTGGCTTTAAGGGCTCTAGGTAGGGACGGAAAGTAACCTTTTCTCTATGGCATGATGTTTGAGTAGGTCCGCCGTAAGAGCTTTGACCTTTGTAGACATAGATTCGATGGGTGGTACCACATCATCGTCTTCTGCCGGTGTTGCAGGTCCTGAGCTCTCACCACTGTCGAGCGACTCATTATTATTCCAAGGCATCTGCTCCATTTTGGTGAAGCTTATTTGAGAACTGCACTGCTCACAAATCATGCGTCTATAGCGGGCCGGTTGGTCTTGGGCATTAGGATCATCTAATGTTGAGCCCTCGAGAAATTCCTCTAGCAGATCCGCACTGCAAATAGAACATGCGGCAGCGCCGCCGAAAAGGTCACCAAAAATTGGGCTCGAAGTTTCCTCTAGGGAGCGCCGTCCAGGCGAGTCTTGAAATATGTGAGCTGTTTTCTTTTCCATATGAGACTGCTCGAGTAGGCCATGATTACAAATCAAGCGGAGGCTATTGAGAAGCGATAACGCATTAAAGGCCTTGCCGCTTTGATTTCCAGAAGAGATTGCCTCTTCGAGAAGAGCTCTGGATTGCATCTTTGCAGCCTGGTATTTCTCTTGTTCAGCCGGTGCGAAATTCAGATAATGAACTTCGTCGATCCGTGGTGGAAGCTGAACCACAGCTTTGGTACGGCGGATAGTGATAGCCTGCACCAGAGTTTTGAGCCTTAAAAAGCCTTGCGCATTTGGACCGTGACAGTTCTGCCAGGGCCTGACTATTTCTTCTTCGAAAGTCTTTTGATCCGAATAAGGGTAAACCTGCAGGAATCTGACAATGCTTGCGAAATCTGTGAGTTTGTTTTGGATGGGCGTTCCGGTTATTGCCCATCGTCTCATGGAACGGAGAGCAAAACATGCTTGAGCTAGCTGGCTTTTGGAATTTTGGATAGTGTGGGCTAGTCCCACTTAGCAATGCTAGGTAAAAATTCAAGATACTTTACCTTCATCTATAATCACTCGATGCCACGTCAATGAGAATATAGACTTCTCATTTTCCGGCTTCATATTGCTTTTCCGCCAAATTGCAGAAACAGTGTGGTATGTCGTAATGACAACATCGTATTGGCCAAAGAATTCCGTGTCTTTCCTATGCTGACCGTGATAAGTGAAACATTTCAGCTTCCCCGGTTGCAGATGCCTAGACACTTTCAGCACCATTATATCAATAGAAAATCCCAGAAGCACTACCCTGGCAATAGGGGCCGGAACTGAGGCTGGAAACTTACAAATAAAACTGCTTCTCCCAAGTTTGTATGACTGTCTACGAGTTAGTTGGAGAGTTGCAGCCGCTGTGTGAACACTTACGGGCTGGAGGAACAATGAGTAAAGTTGTCTTTATGGGGGATGATATACGGAACGATTCGTGGGTTATGGGAAGCAATGGAAGAGAGTTGCAAGTCCGATTGGCTGCAATCAGACATATCATGCTGAGTGTCTTGCCCAAACCCATGTCATCCGCTAGCAGACCACCGCGGAAAGCTGGGGGTGCTTCATCTGAGCTGCACCCGCTGACGTTGTTTATATAGCTTGCTAAAGCATGTTATTGACAGAAGACGTTTGAAGATCAATTTGAGTCTTACTTGGACCTTCCTAACGAATCCTCTTGTCTACTCCATATGTCACGGACGCCATCCCCCAGAGCCCAGCCTTCCTCTCGATGCACCATGAAAGTCAATGCCTGTTTTTGATGCCTGTTGGGCCTATGAGTCAATTGCAACCCAGACGACCGAGGGGAGATCTACCGAAACAATGCAGTTTTCACGATATCCGGAGCCTCCGTCTCTGCCAAAGGGAATTCATCCCCCATCAATTGTGCAAGCAAATCCGGTCCAACTTCTAGTCGTTTAATTTCAAGGTCTCCTAGTGCCGAATCAAATGAATCCGTCATTATCGTCTCGCCTGATTCCGGTGGGATTATATGTGGGTTTCGGTAGGGAACGCAGCGCTCACAATCACGCGGATCTTGAAGATACATCTTACGCTTCGACAAGTACTCGCCCACCTTTTCCTCAAGAGTCTCTGTGCCGAAGATAATTATATCGACAATTTACTAACCTACCACTCAAAAATCCCGATATTACTGAGATACCACCCAAAAAGTTTTTTATTACCAACCTACCACCCTAGAGTATATAATTACTGAACTACCACCTTGAAAATTGAAGCTATTCCCAGTGCACCCGCTTGACTTTAGACCGTGTTCTTATTACCGTCGCTGTAATATCGCCACTTGCTTCTCCCTTTTCTTTCCACCAATCCTCTTCTAGGCCCGAGAATCTACTACTAGATACTGTAGATAGTTCACTATCGCTATAGATAGCACTATTGCTATCAACAACAATAGTATCACCCACCTGAATACCTTCGATAGGCATTGACTCACTGAATGGGCAATCCTCCATATGGCTAATTGTAAGTAGAGCCTGTGAATGTCGTTGATCGTATAATGCCATCTCAATATCAAACTGGTCACTGACTTCGCCATTAATCTCTGAGCTATCTGTACTATTGGTTGATGATGTATCGGATAGTTCTCGGTCCCGAGCTCTTTGCCGCCGTCCATTGGTAATAGGTTGTCTTCGACAAGAGCGTTTATCATGGCCAAATTCCTTACATGTACTACATTGCTTTGGCTTTCTCTTATAATCGCCCTTTCTAATCCGCTTAGTCTTTGGCCTACCGCGCTGTTTTTTGATAATAGGAGGGTATATATTTGGATCAGACTCCAGATCCCGAATAGAAACAGGCTGTATAAACCAAGAATAGGTTTCTCGATATACCTTAAGCTTGAAGTACTTTGCGAACTTTTTGAAGGGGTCAATTGAGGCGTATCTGCAAGCTGCAATTGCATGCGTACATGGAGACCTATACTCCTGAAAGTTCATACACTCGCAAGTCTTTTTCTCAAGATTAACAATGTGTTTGATACCTGTATCTGGAATCTCAACTTGGTATATACCATTGCCTGACTGATAGACCATATATCGTTTTGAACTCTGTAATCGATCATTGAATGCATTCAATATGACATTGGGTAAGATCGCACTATAATGTTGACGGTGATATCGATCATAGAAAGTCTTCATAATTGTCGTATAGATCTCATCGACCAGCTTAAGTGGTTGCAAGTTCCGAATATTAGACCATGTGCCATTGAGTGATTCAATAACGTTAGACGTATCTTGGCCGTACCTTGGATATGGAAAGGCATAGCGTGCCCAATACTTATGTGGTATTTGATCTACATATTTGTCGGCGTTATCGTTTTGCTTATATAAAAGCTTTAAAGCATTTTGAAACGCTATCTTGTTCTTTGCCCTTGCACATGCCCAAAATAGAGGACGGCATGCGTTACCAAACTTCGTTTGTACATTGTCTGCAATATGCTGGCAGCAGTATGCATGAAAGGCAAGAGGATATACTCTTTCAAGCGCTGGCGCTATGCCTTTCTCACGATCTGATATAAATATCTGATCTTCTATCCGAGTAGTTGGGAGAGCAATATAAAGCTGCTCAAAGAACCATGTCCACCAATATTCGTCTTCAATAGGCACTAAAGCCCAAGCCAGTGGCACACCATTATTATTGGCGTCGATACCACAAGCTATCAATAGCTGCATCCGGTACTTGGACCGTGTATGCGTGCCATCGACTGCAATGAAGGCACGTAACTGGCTGCAAGCTTTAATACAACCAGCTGGACAAAAGAATACACCTTCAAAATTGCCTCTTTCAGAGAGTTTAATCTGGGCGAAATTGCGCCGGTCTGCAGCCTTATAGCGCTCAATGTAAGCAGGGAACTTGGCAAAGCAGTCCGCTTCGTCGCCGTCAATCTCAACCAATAAGGCTTGAATTGTACGCCAGGCTTGCATATAGTTGATTTTGTTACTGTATTGTAGACGTTCATTGGCTCGTACAGTAGCAGGAGTGATGTTACGGTTATCAATAACACTAGCGCGGTGATGTGACTTAAGGAATTGCACTGAGGACGATTGCTTCGTGTTATAATGAGTGGCTGGTGTACAGGAGTGAGCAACTAATACTGTGATTGAAATGATATCTTTCTTAGACCGAGTAGCTCGAATACGAAACTTGCATTCACGATCTTTGCAAGCAAGAATATACCGACTTTTGTCCGACGAGACTGTTTTGTAGGATTCGCCTTGGCCTAAAACGTAGGTCTTGATTGCCTCACGGGCAGCGTCAATTGACTCAAATTGGTCGCCGAGTTGCATTGTGAAGGACTGCGAATAGCTTCTGAAATCAGGTTTGAAACAGTTCAAATAGCTTTGGGAGTAAGTGCAAAATGATTAGGAATTGCTTCAATTTCATTGTGGGATGGCGTATGTAAAGCAGAGTCACAATATGCAGGTGATTATGTACGTAGTTCGATTGGGAATAGCTTCAATTTTCAAGGTGGTAGTTCAGTAATTATATACTCTAGGGTGGTAGGTTGGTAATAAAAAACTTTTTGGGTGGTATCTCAGTAATATCGGGATTTTTGAGTGGTAGGTTAGTAAATTGTCGTAATTATATTCAGAAACCACGACTGCGATGGTTTTCCACGGCGTCTGCCATTCTGATTAGCACACCCTCTTGGAGGGAATTCAAGTTTTGAATGGCAGGAGAGCTGCGTTTTGATTTCGGCTACAGATTGTAGTTCACTAAGCATCCGAGACGATGCCAGGCTTGGGATTTCGAAAATAGTAGAATCGCGTCCGAATCTTAACGAAAGCCTGTTGGGGGTCTGGAAGTCCACAGGTATGTTTTCCGAAGTCGAGTTCAATTCGCCCCTGAGCTTCACAGGAATATCAGATAGCTATATTAAACCCAATTAGCGATCTAGTAGTCTGGTAGTGGTATAATTTAGGGTAACCACGAACCATTCCGTAGCAGCATTCCAAGGGTCCACGCTCAGCGCCGTCCATGACTTCTTTAGTAGCAACACCATTGTCGCTGGCCAAGCAGCCGGGCCCTTTGGCAGACCTTCCCCGCGCGTCAGACGTCGTTCCGTTACTATGCTGTCCGTATGGTTTTGAAGAGACATCATTGGAGCCGATGAGAAATAGGTATGACTGTGGGTATGGTTGTGCTGGTGTTGCTACTTGTGTTTGGTGGTCATTGCAGATGTTGAGCCGCCTACGCTTGGCTGCCCGTGCGCTGTCGTCCCACAAATTCATCTTGTAATATCTTTTCTTGTAAATCTTCCCTCTAAATGCGTCGTCTCTTTGCCAATACAGCTTTAGCGATAATTGAGAGGAGTACAATTCTGTCGAGCAGCACTATTCCGTGTAACGAACAATGAATAATCAATGAGGCTGATTTATTTACTCAGCCTACAAGGCGGTGTAAAGGAAAATCGATCATCTGCCACCGCCTCGCAGAGAGCCTATCATTCAGTATGACACAGCCTTGCGATAAGAGTATGAGCTTCTTCTCGTCCTCACATGGAGAATCCAACAAGTGTGATAGCTGATGCGTTTGAAAAGCTCCAACAGTCAATTTCAGAAGAAGATGCGCACAACTTTGAGTCGACAGAGCTGAAAGAATTCTGGTCGGCTGTTCGCGAGATCGACAACAAACAGAGGAAGCGACAATCAGCTCAGAACTTACGCCGTATCGAACCTTTGTTACGAGGGATCGAAAAGTATAGCAAGGTAATTGAGGTATTGTGTAATGGAACACCCTACCTGCCATACGTCTGGGTACGTACGGACCCGGTCGACTTATTGGACGAAGTGGCTCATAAAAATTAGGCTCCTATCAAGTTGATGCTTGAGGTTCGCCTACCCAACTGTCTCCAAAATTTCTGGCTCATCCTCCCTCTAGATCGCAAGTCATCATCGAGATATCTTTGAAGCCCTGCTTTCGGCGTACGCTGATATTGGCTCCGCCCTGCCACGATTCGACCGTTACAAGAAGGCCTTTAACGATAATCTCGAAATTCAACATGCTCTTGCTGTAGTATACGCTGGAATTCTCGATTTCCATCAACGTGCATACAAATTGTTTCGGCGAAGAGGTAATTGAACTTTATCTTGACCACTTGTAGCTTACTTACTGGAAATCGACTATAGCATGGCATATTATATTTCTCTCTCTTTGGAAAGACTTCGGAAATCGATTCGACTCCATTATTGATTCTCTAAAAAAACAGCGAGATTTCGTTGACATCGAAGCTACTTCTTTTGACATTGTCGAAGCGAAAGAGTCGCGCACGAAAATGCAAGACGAGATTCGACAAAGGCGGAAACAAGAGCTAGAAATGCTCGAGGAAAATGAAAAGAACGCGAGAATTTCTTAGTTACAGCACTCTATTACGTGGCTCTCTTCCGATGAGAAGGTCCAGGAAACGGAGTACGAAAGAATATCAGAAAGACGGCACGACAGGACATGTGAGTGGATAGCGAATGAGCCACAGCTCGAGAGTTGGATGAAGGATGATGTAAAATGCCCGTGCCTTTGGCTTGATGGAAAACCTGGATCGGGTACATTCTTATTACGTGTCAAAATAGTTTCGTTGCTGATACCGCCATCTAAGGCAAGAGTGTCATGTGCGCGTATATCGTTCAAACACTTACGAACAAACCGGGTCTGACTGCTTGCTATTACTTTTGTAACAGTCAAGATATTGGAAATATTTGTCACCAGATCCTAACTGTTATTGTACTTCAAATTCTCAGACAGCATCCTGATATTTGCACTCTTATCGCTAACGAGTTCGTTTATCGTGGAGTAAGTTGCGCAATGGCTCAACTCAGGATCCTGGTACCACAACTTCTTGAGATTATTGCATACGTAAGAATTGTTGTTGATGGGATCGACGAATGCTCGAAGGAAAATCAGAAAACGATATTAAAAGAGCTTCAGGTTGTTTGCACAGGCCCAACAAAACGCTGCAAGGTTCTTTTCTCGAGTCGAAAAGAAGTGCATATCCGTGAAAAGATTTCTAAGCAGCCTCAAATCTCACTTGACGAACGCCAGGAAGTGGACCGGGATATTCGGTCTTTTGTAAAATACAAGATACCGAAACTTCCTACATCTAATCAATATTTATTGGATAGAATTGAATTAATTTTGGTAGGAAAAGCAAATGGTACTCAAGTTTAACGCTATATCAAGAAAAGTGATGCTAATCTCTGTGTAGGCATGTTCTTGTGGGTCCGATTAGTCGTCGGTGAGCTCAGGTATTGCTATAGTGATGCAGCTTTGGAAGAAGCAGCCACGAACTTACCAAAGGGCCTCAAAGCAGCGTAAGAAACACCGCCACAGTCCTGCAAATTATACCGTTCTAGGTTATTAACAAACTTGTAGGTACGGGCGTATTCTCGACAGGATCATGGATCCTGGCAACTCTAAAATGCAACGTATATGGCTATTCGGATTTTAGGATGGATGGCTTGTTCTTATAGGATCCTGAAGAGCTACGAGCTACTCGATGGCATCGCTTTTGACGCTTCAATTACGACCCTAACTCCAAAGACGAAGATTCGAAAAGAAATACTGGATCTTTGCCGACCTCTCATCGAAGAAGGTCCTGCTAGTACTATAGACTTCGTACATTTTTCAGCGAAAGAGTAATTTCTTCTTCTCATGGCGAGGGATACACAATCACTGACCTTCATAGATATATCCTTGAAGAAGAGTATCAAGCAGGGCGCCCCTTCATTTGGCGGGAGAACGCGCATTTGGATATCTCATTTTCTTGCGTAACCTTTCTGAACTCCTGTATCTCTTTGCTTCCGGTGCATTCTACAGATGCCGAAAGGGCGGCTATTGTTGTTCGAGGCTTTCATGGTCTTCAAATATACGCCGATAAGTTCTGGTACAAACACCTTCTAGCATATTGCAGCCTGTTAGACCAACACCAACGTCCATTCTCTACAGAACTTCGGCATCAGCTTCAGTTGCTGTTGAAGTTTAAAAAAAGCGCACTCGATTGGTTCGGTTCCACATCTAAAAGTAAAGCAGACAACGACATAACCGAAACTCTCGGTCTTGAGGCATTAATAAATCTGCCAGATATTAAGAGACTGGTCTCGGACGTGCTTGTCTTCAGGGCGAAGATGAACCGAGAGGATTCTTCGGACAAGCCTCCTGAAAGTAAGGGTTCCTGAAAGCAAAATGCGACCATCAAGTTCTAACAACCAGCAGCGATTTCTTTGGAATCGTGTAATATCGATCCGACGCACTTCAGCGCGGTCCGCCATTATTACCAGCAGATGGTTGAGACTCTGTTGGATGACAACGCTATAGTGAGCTTTCCTGGATTAGATAGGAAGGACCTGCAAGCCTTCCGAGACACATATGGGGCTTCAGCTTTTGTATGCAGATACCTTCATTGTGCCTTGAGTGCCGATGGCTTTGAATCTTCGTCAAAACGAGCAAAGCACGAGTCCCTGCACCAACGACGATATCGTTGTGCACATTCATCCTGCGCCTATTTCATGACTGGATTTACCACCCGAAATTTGTTGAAGAGACACAATGAGAAGTACCATCCCGCCATTGCAGAGGGCCCCAGTCTTGCAGACAGTTTAACACCGCCAGGCACCCAACAATTAGCCATAGCTGACATGGCTCGTCAGCTACAGCAACAGCAACAGCTACAGCAAGCTATCCAGAATGAGCAAACTAGACCTAATAGGCAGATGACGCCAAATCAACTAGCCATAGCTCGTCAGCTGGACTAAATGTCCAGATGACCGGAGCCTGCTATTATGATCCGCAACATCCCACGCGCAGCACACGTGTACCCCGACAACGGTATGCCATGCCTTTTTACCTGTAAAAGAGGTTTGCCGTCTACTGATTGGCTGGACACCTCCTTTTGACCACAAAAGGACGTGCCCCTCGATTCATTTTCCATCTTACCTCCTTTTGACTGAAAAAGTATACTTCTCTGCTTAGCCCCTAGCTCGTTCCTATGTTCCCCGGCTTTCATAATAGTCGCTCCTAGGATCATAGCAAAAAAGGGATATTATAACGTAACCCACAAGCAAGTTTCCAACGCAAGCGAATTTCCATTTTTTTCCTTGGCATCGTACAAAATACTTAAATATATAAACAACAATACAAATAATTAATTATAACTCTTTAATATCTGAATCTTCAAGCTTTAATCTACTTTTTTGACATGTTCGCGCGTTGTAGCCAAACTCTTCGCACAATTCACAGCGTCGTTGTTATAGTGCGTTTTGCTCTGTACAACTACTATCTTGGGCGAAATCAGCTTGTAATTGAGCATTAACATCACTTTGAGCTTAAAGATCTTGCGCGTCTTGCAAACTAGTTAAATGATCCTCCTTGTATTCGGCGCTTTTTTGTACGACGGCGCCGACTAAGCTCATTATTTGCTTTGCGAAGTGCTCTGTTCTTTTCGCGCAACAACACTAGTTCATGAATTGCGCGTTGCACCTTTTGCAAACTGATCTATACTTGATAAAAGCGAAGTTGGAGAGCTATTTTGATGTCGTACAACTCTTTCTTTGATATATAACTATAGTCTGAGATTGTGTTTCAATTACGCTACTTGGAGTTTTACGTTCTAGGCGAAGTTGGAGTTAGCAGTTTGATATCTAGCTGTGAAATCACATATTCTGGGTCGTACGGCACAAGGCCTGTTCCGCGGAACCGTCCTCAAATATTTGATTCAATTATTGTTGTACGAAATGCGGTGTAAAAAGCAGAAAAAAAGTTTTCTGTTGGTACAATTAACTAGAGCAGGCCACGTGCTCACCTACTTGAACGAAAGAGCGTCGTTCACTGACCCGGAATGGGGTTATATATACTCTTAGTTTCACCATAGTAAGAACTTAACTCTCAATCAATCGAATCACTCAAGAATACAATAGGCACTCACGTCAGGACGTGGTGGTGCCCCATATTAGAGTAGTAGTAGTAGGAGTAGTAGTAGTAGTATTTTACGTCTGTCTAAGGCTCGCGCGAAGCACGTGGCCTACTCCGAATTCGAAGATAGGACGCTAGGAGTAAACTCCTAGAAACCAGAGGCTACAAGCCTTGAATATACAAAGATACTTGGCGTTTTTCCTTAACCGCAAGTATTGGACAGGCAGGTATTTAAACTAAAATTAGACAATGAGCCCTCCTCTATGCTCTAGCCCTCCCACTCTCCGCGGCTCTCGCAACGTCTCTATTATAGGATTTAAAAGAAAGTGTATGTCACGGAGAAATGGATGGCACGTGCTCATGAGCGTGCGACCCACTTTCTCCTAGGCTACGAGAGCCTACCTGGCTTGATCTCTAGTTCTACAAGTAGGAATACACACATGCCGCAGACGTCGTGCTAGCTTCTCATGAGCTGAAAACGAGCCCTCGCGGAACGTGCGAGCTGCTCCGTGACATCTTCTCAAGTCTCGTCTTCCACAGCCCCAACTGGCGGTCCATCACCCATAATCTCCACACCATGTATCTCAGATCCCTCATCTGACAAGGCCGTTCTCTCTGCATACGACGCGTCTGGTGGTACCGCGATTGCCGCCTTCACGCTACATTGCAATACCAACTATCCTGGTGGAGCGAAATATGGCAACCCCGACGTGCTCGATCTTTATATACTCTGGGTGCCCGACATGGCGAGCTGCATCAATGCATGCGCAAAGTATAATCAGGGATATGCGGTTGCGCATGGTTCTCCGAAATGCATTGTTGCAACGGTGGTCAGCAAGGAGGGTGATCATTGCTGGTTGAAGAGCGGCACGGGGATAAATGATACGACTACGAGTGGAGGCGCGCCTATTAATAGTGCGGTTTTGATTCCGTCATGAGAGACCGGTTTGGATTAAAGGGAGATGCGAATCATGATATATACATAGAGAAGTTGTCTCATGGGAGGAAGGAGAATAAGTCAGTCCAAATTTTATGACGCAACCAGTAGGGTCTGAATCCCGCAATATTGCTTCTTCTTCAACATCTCTAACGCCTCGGGGAAAACACTCCTAACCGGACACCTCCCCATGTGAACCCTCAAATTCTTCCCATAAGCCTGATTCCCCATCCACGGAATCTCCTCATTATGTTTGCCAAAACTACTAATATTCCACAGCCTCAACAAATCAAATCCCGTCTTGAACGCATCAGCATCTCAGCCCTCAATGATCGTATCGGCGCGTCAGCCATCTGCAGTTCATTGACGCGGGTTTCGAGGCCGGAGTAGTTAGTATACAGAAGCAGAAGAGGGCCAGGACAGGCATGACGGGTTCATAGATACAGAACAGTCATTAGATCTATAAACACAGGCATGAACGCTTAGCATTACTGGGAAAAAGGATGTGGTCTGGCAAGAGCATAGCCCGCTCTCTGAATGTGGGAGGTGGAAACACCTGTACTTATAGATGTATGCTGCATAGCTGCCACTAAGTGGAGAACCCAAACTGAGAGTAGAAGTATTATCCTTCTATCTATGGTGGCAGATACGCCTATATGTAGTCATAGTAGCTTCCTTCATACTTCCTAGCGCCCGAGCTGTCGGCGGAAAGGTGTGTATAATTTCGTATGTATTCTTACCCCGTTGGCGAATGAAGAAATGTTTGGCGTGAAAGCGCGATTTATCTTTCGCCCAAAATGCAAGACTGCAGCTTTGGCAGCAAATCCCCAATCAGCTGAACCTCCAGGAGTAGCTCTTAAATCAGTAAAAGTATTGTTCCAGCAAGAGCATATGATCTCATCTTATACTCCAACTCGTTCCCAGTTTCTTACTCACATCCGGAAACCCCTTGCAAGCAATCAGAAGTAGTTCTTCCATTCTACCAATATGAGTAGTTTCTCTTTTATCCCAATTATCTGTCAGCTCACGATAGCTAATAAGGTGTGTCTTCTGGATGCAAGCCAATAATTCACATCTCTCTTGCATAGATCTTCGGCCAAATTCCGTGGATTTTAAGTCCCAGAGAAAACTTGATCGATTGACGGGCAAGGCTTCCACGAAGAGAGTTAGTGTGTAATGCCCTTTGGAAACCATTGGATAGACTCCTTGTACCATGTGCGAAACGTGGATTGTCCTCCTGACGGACTCGGCGAAGATCCAGGCTTGATAGCGGGACATAGTTGCTGGTAGCGTGGCTGGAACGGACTGGTAGAGTCTGTAGGTCCATGATCTGAGAAGTGGAAGGCGGGTTTCTGCTTGTTGTCGAAGGACTTGCGTGCATGGAAAGAAGAGGGTGAGAATTTCGAGGAGAATAAGAGCTTGGACGAATTCCAGCATCGATGCGAATGTGTGGATAGACGTGGTTGTGCGGAGGAGTTCTCCGGCAGTGTTCGAGATAATATGAAATATTAATGATTGATGCGAGGGTATTGATTGGATATGCATACTACTGAGGGAGAACACGGCTTGCAGTAGCGGCGGAAGTCTTTCTGGATACATTTTGTGATGCAGGAACGTAGTTCCTCCCGTTTCGACGAATTCTCCCGGAATATTCATGAGATATTGCCTCATAAAGCTAACCGTCACTGAATCCATTCGCATGACGACGGGAGGGGCGTCAAGCTGCCTTGGCAAATTTATGTTGACCGCAGCAGTCATATGCATAGTCACATCTATGAGTATGGCAATGTCAATAGGATCCTCCCATTGGATGCGCCCTTGCGCAGGAACCACCGAAACCGTTGAAGGCGTCCGAGACTCTCCACTCCCATTCAAATCAATCGAGTCTAATTTCCCAAAACTCTGGTACATCGGATCAGAAGGCTCGTTCGTGTATGTGCAGTCTAAGTCTTTCTGGACGCATCGCTGGCATTGGGGAAGGACCTTGTCGCATTTTCTCCTGGCTTTGATGCATGCCGTGCAGCGTCTGGCGAGTGACATTGCTTCAAATTGCACATAATATATAAGCACTGCGCTCAAGCAAGATTTGAGAATCTTGGACAATGTTAGAGGAAGGGAGGTGATGTGTAAGCCGGGAAGGCTTGAAATAGTGGGGTCGTGTAGACTAATCTGGATGGGGTTTAGTCTGCGCTCGCCTCGCTTCGGCTGCTCCGACCGAAGGATTGTGATATTATTCAAAGTGATGGAAATCAGGATCATCATGAGTCAACAGAAGCAAGTGAAAGTAAGTACAAATACAATGTCTTCCTTCATTCTTCAGTCCATAGTCAGACAGTTTTCTCTCAACGTTCCAACAGCCAATTCACTTGAAGAAGCACTACCACATCACTTCACAACCACTTCACCATTCCAGTTCATCTCATTCATATATCTTCTCAAAAATCCCAAGATGTCTTCAGTCGTCAAAAATGTCCTCGTAATTGGTGCATCCGGCAGTGTATGACCACACATCGTTTCCGCCCTCCTCGTATCAAACTTCTCCGTCTCAGTCTTAACCCGCAAGTCTTCCTCCAGCAAGTTCCCAGAATCCGTAACAGTCCACCGAACCGACTACTCCAAAAAGTCTCTTCTTTACGCATTCAAAGAGATCGACGTGATCGTCTCAACCATCGGAACATTTTCAACCTACCTTCAGAAAACCGTCATTGATGCAGCCATCGCCGCAGGAGTCAAGAGGTTCATTCCCTCCGAATACGGAATCGACACCTCCTTACCGAATTTATCAGATTTTGTTCCTCCCGCCGTAGCCAAGCAGGACACGATCAGGTATCTTAAAAGTCAAGAGGAGAAGATTTCTTGGACAGCGGTTTGTGTTGGAGGGTTCTTCGACTGGATTTTTCAGTACCCAGGGCTGATGGGGTGGGATCTGAAGGGGAGGAAGGCGACGATTTTTGATGGAGGAGATGCGGAGTATGAAGCGACGAATGCTAGGCAGATTGGACTGGCTGTTGCGAGAGTTTTGGCAGACGAGAATCTGGAGAGCACGAAGAATCAATACGTGTATATCAACTCGTTCACCGTGACGCAGAACGAGGTCTTAAAAGCGTTAGAGAAGCACATTGGAGAAAAGTTCGAGGTTACGCATATGAAGGCAAAGGATCTGGGAGAAGCGGGGTTGAGGATGTTGAAAGAGGGAGGGGATTGGGTAAATCTTGATGGTGGGGAGTATAAGGACGGTGCGTCTGAGGTGATTACTGGTGCGATTTATGGGAACGGGGGGTTCAATAACTTTTCGAGGACGAAGTGTTTGTGGAATGAGAGGTTGGGGTTACCGACAGAGGATTTGGATAAAAGCGTGGAAAGAATTGTTGCAGATGCAAAGAGCAGGGCCGAGTGAATTTCTTTTTGAAATAACATAAGTCATGGTGTAACGATACTTATGGCGTAACGACACCAATCATCTGGATCTGCCCCACCAAAAATTCAATTACTCCACTTCAACTGCAATGCAATCCTCAAAATCATCTCTTCCTGAATATCTTTTTCAGTTTCCTGTTCACTCTCGGCTTTATGCAAAATGATCTTGCCTTTCTTTTCCTGCCTTTTCCTTGCTTGCTCCATGGTCTCTTTTTCAGATGCGACTACTGCCGCACGCAATTGCTCTGTTGAAATATGGAAGTGTCCCTTCAAAGCTGACCTTTACCCCTCTTACGCTCCTTCCGTATCTTGATTATCGCGCGCAGGTTCTCTGTTTCGCGTTAGCGGATAGTATGACGGGTGTTGAGCCGCTCGGTCTCTTCGGCTAATCTTCGAAGATAGCGAGTCACCGGTGTATTCAAGGTTGTTCGCGCCTTTAGAGCTGTGTCTAGCACCTGATTTGCCTGGTGTAAAGTAGATATGTCTGGCGGTGAGCTATTCAGAAAGACTCGATCCAGGACATCATACTCAGTCGGAGGTTGAAGCCGGGTGGAGGGGTTGTTGGTTGGTGTTTATTATATGAAGGACACGTTGAGGTTGAAAAGGGACTAGGCCGCCTCCTCTGAATACAGATTCGATATTCATCTTTGAGATTGCTTGCTCTCGGGTCTGATATATGCGTCAAGCCATTCAACCTTTTGGATTCGTAGAAGTTGGGCCTCATTAAGATGAGCAAGCGCGGCCGTGGGCTGCTTCTTCAAGGGCCGAAATATCGCGACATCAAGTGGTTGAAGAGCATGAGACGCGTGAGGAGGCAGAATAAGAAGTGAGATTCGGTTTTAAATACAGTGAGAGATAAAATTCCCGTATATGTGACTGTCGTGGCCATCGCAAATTAACAGCCGCTGTCCTTCGTTCGCTTTCGCCCGAGTCACCGGCTCAAACACGCGTTTTAACCACTCAATTCCGTGTAAGTTGCTTGTCCAACCATTCAGATTTACTGAGAAATACCACTTATTTAGCGCACTATTTGGAATCCAGCTTTGGAGAACGCTGTGACCTATGAAAATGACAAGAGGTTCAATTGCTGTTCCGTCCGCGCAAATACACTCTACAAATTGAAACCCATTCCTGATGACCCGGATGCGCTTGATGATGCGTTCGAAGAGTTGAATCTACGATAATTTTAGTTGATTCCATCGTTCCAATTGAAAATCTGGGTTCATCCATATTATATATATCGTGTTCTTTGATGTTCATCGTTGTAAGAATAATGAATGTCGTAGTTGTCGTTCTTGGAACTACGCCAGCAGAAGCTCATTGGATTAGGATAGCTAAGATCATAGTCAAGGGCACTAAGGATGTATCGCTGGGCATTCAGAATCTTCTTCTCCGTGAACCCATCATCAGCGACATGCCGGAAGTTGATGACACGTGGGGAGAGAAGTTCTTCATATTTGGAGGCGATAAACATAGCAGTGACACCGACCAACTGTAAATGATCAAACTGAACTGTTTTGGCTGATAGGAAGTGGTCGATGATGTTGACGGCAAGGAACGACCTGTTGTATGTGTTCGAGCATCTCGGTAAATTGATACCGCCCAAAGCTTGGATTAGTCCCAAGCAAATGTCCCGAGGAACCACCTTGGGAGTATATAGTTCCTTGGAGCGTACTGCGAGAAATATCAAGCGATTGACAGAGACTGAGGACACACAATTATCAAAAGCAACCCTCGTTTAACAAGCATCCCGAAATTTGCAAAAGAACCGTGCCTTGGCGATGTCAATATGGTCCTCAACTACGTTGAAAATTACTTCCATCCAGAAAGCTACTCGACGATAGGTACGTACTAATTTCAATGTGAAATTTTTCTGTTAATTGAAGGAAGAGGAGCTATACAGAACCGGACCGCGCGAGGTTTCTTCCGGATATATGATACCCAACAATAAGCAACTTAGAAGCGTTCTAGTGAGCTTATCTCGAGGCAGATATTGTACGGTTTACAAAGGAAGCCACACTACATAGAGCAATATCCGTCCGGTTAGGAGAGCACAGATTGCTGAGACCGCACAAGCAAAGAGGGATGGACCCACCTTCTGCAACCATGCTGAGACTGAGGCGTATCCGTCAGTATCGTACCTACTGTAAATATATCTCAGAGTAGTGATTGATCTGCGGGACATTTCAAGGTACGGAACCATCGCTACTGACAATGGCAAAGGAGAGAATCTATGCGGCAGAGTCGCCAGACGCCCCTAGAACACCCTCATTAAAGTATAAGGTTAAGTCACTGTATCCACGCATTAGTAACACCGAGATTTATGATGGTCACCATTAACCTTTTCGAGTCGAAACGGAATAATGCGATTTGTAGGGAGTTAGATCCGCCATAACTATAATTCATTACATAATTCGTCGGATGTCAAATCCGAATTTTTTATTGCGAATGCTTCACGTAGGCACTAGTCCGTTCTGGTCCAGTAACAACCATGGTAACATCGGAGCACGTTACATCCCCGAATTTCACCCCACAACCTCAACTTGCCATGGCAGACAGCAAGAGCATCCAGCAGCAAACTTTCCGCGTCCAATCCATCAAGTTATGAGCCACAACGATAGTGCTCGAACGGTCTATACCCACCAACTGCAGAGATTGACACCAAGCGATATAAATAAAACTACTTCATCTGCACACCACCACGCTAAACCAGTCAGCAAGATACTAGCTGCGGTGGCGGCAACCTCACCTTGAATCCAAAAGAAAGTGTGACGCGCTGCTATGAACCGGGATTCAACTTCGACCTCTAGTTCTGGACCTCCGCCCAACTTAAGAAAAGGGAGAGGCGCAATAGCTGCACAGGTGAGCTTTGATACCCTTCGCTGCGTTGCGAGTTGTAGATAGCCTGTCATACATGGCGGCGGCTATATCATCGGCTGCAGATGCTATGGATCATGCTACTAATAACCCTTCTTGAAGGCTTGTGACACATGTCGATCGAGAAAGCAGAAATGTGACGAGCAGCGACCAAAATGTAGCCTATGCCAAAGGGTGAAGCTTGATTGTAGGTATAGAGAGCCAAAGCCAACAAAGTAAGTGCCGCAGAATGACTCCAAAAAATTATATGCTCCTGGGTCATGTGCGAACTGGACTGACCCTTTTTCTCTTTGCAGAAAAGACAAGACGCTCGTTGAGATTCTTGACAGGTTGACTAGCCTTGAAGGCAAGGTTGCTCGATTGCCCACTCCCAATGTCTCAAGTGGCTTCAGCATGCTACAGCCATCCCCTTCAAGTCATCCTACCTCTAGTACGGATTTCAGTGACCTTGGCTCTTTTTCCACTCCTGCTTTCTGCCGAACATCACAACAGCCGAATCCTAGTGGCAGCCCGAGAGTTCAGCCATATTGCCATGCATCCGCGGCGCACAGAATATTGCTTTGGCCAGCAGTACAGCAGCTTCTGCTACAGTCGGTGTCACCGGGTATAGCAGATACGAAGATTCTTGAGCAGGATGGGTTATCATTTGTGGTTGAGGTACATCGAGGGATGCCAAGCTTACCGCTAGATGACTTAGGACCAGACCGGACATTTGTGGGTATACAGTCACAGGCAGACAGAAGCGCTGGAGGCCAGAGAGTGACATTCCCGAGGCTGAACCGGGCGGAAATGCATCGATTGGCAACTTCATATTTTGATACGTTCAATTTCATTTACCCTTTTATGGACAGGCAGAACTTCCTTTTGAACACCATCGCAAGAGTTCATACGGAGGGTTTTGCTAATGATGCGGACTCGGTAATTTCGCTCTTAGTGTTTGCCTTGGGAGAGTTATCTATCGAAAGCGCTCAAGGGGCTCCAGTCGAGATTTATAATGATCGTCCAAGTGCTCTCAAAGATGACACTGCAGTGAAACCTTCAGGTCTTGCTTACTTTAACGAAGCGAGAAAGCGTTTGGGTTTCGTAGTGTCCCAGTACGATCTCGAGACCGTCCAAATCTTCTTATTAGCTGCGTATGGCCCATTCCATTTTCAACTGGTCATATGCAGTTGAGCTCACCATGTATCATAGGCTCTACTACGAGTCTTGTTTTCGTCATATGGTATCGTCACCTAAAACATGTGCGCCGAAGTGAGAATGCTTATTCTTTGTGAACAGGACTCCTGGCGCATGTCAGTATCAGCGTCGTCGGCATGTCGAGTCCTCGTCACATGGTGAGTGTTTTCTTTTTGCTCACATTAATATTTATTCCAGCACTTACAAGCCAGCAATCTGATCGAGTGGACTTCGCAGCGCGGCGATCTGATTAAGCGAGCATTCTGGCATTGCACGATAATAGAAACGTGAGTAGATAAATCGCCTTCACTAAACGCTTTCCTTCCTGAAAAGCTGTAGGGCTTTGTATCTTGAGCTAGACCTACCACCAAGCGGCTTAGTTGAGCTCGAAGCACAGATTAATGTGCCTAGTTTCAATGGGCTCCGTTCTGAAGCAGATCTTCGAGGGAATCACTTAATCCATCTCGAACCACATTTTGCCTCTCACATTGCATTGTGGCGCCTATGTGCAATTATACACCAAACTCTCAGTGGCTGTAAGTCGTACAGCATACAGCTTTAATTTAATACTACTGATTAACAGATGACTAGCACTGTCAAATACACGGTCATCAAGAAACTTTGGTGCACCGCCTTTCCAGTCCCTGGGGGAATTAGCTTCACAACTAGATCAGTGGCGGACTTGGGTTCCAGCGAATCTCCAATGGGCTGAAGATTGTCCAGAGAGCCTCCCTTCTCCCCAATCACAAAGCATGAGAAGCTTTAATGAACCGGTTGATCCAAACTTATCATCGCAAGCTAGCCCGCCACTTTTTAGTGCTGAACTGAGCACCAGCCACGTCCAATACCCATACCTCTACGATATTCAAGTCGCTTTACTAAGAGCGCGATATTATTATGCCAAATACATGATTTACCGGCTTTACATATACAAAGCTCTACACTCTCCTAACTCCATGGCGCGAGAAGACTACGAAATGGCCGCTGAGTGTTTACAAGTACGTTGTCACGGTCTTTTACTCAATCACATCCCGAGCGCGTTATGCTCACTTACTGAATAGTGCTGTCTGAAGTGGCCGCTCGCCATTTCTGCTGCCTCAAAACGCAAGACAATTCTCCCTTACTTGTTCTTTTGGCCCCGGAGCTTCTTGAGCATTCTTATTATCATTCATCTAACGCGGCATAATGAAATGCTCCGTAGTATCGGCAATCAAATCTGTGGACCAAGCTTCGAGTCCCAGGTTGACACTGCAGTCGAAATGATGGTTGATTGGATTCGAGATTTGAAAGGCTATGATCCCATCTCGATGTGGTGTTGGAAGATCTTGAAAAATATTTATCGGTTGGAGCCTTCTTGAAATGATGACTATAGTTATAATAATATAAGGGATGCTGACGGTAGAAATCGCGACGTGAAAGCTCACGATTTTATGCTGTATGTGCCGCCTAGTGAGGTTCGTCAAAAGCTTCACTACTTCTCGTGTGGCTAGTGATCTCTAAGTAATCGGTAGCGAGACCGCCTCCCGACAGGATTCAACCGATTTCAATTGCCACACGTATTGTCCATCGAGATACTGTGGACTTGTAGGCGGAAAGTTGCGACATGCAAGAGATTTGTGCAATAGTTGACGATTGGGTTTAATATGTGAAGGAGGCGTCAGCAGGCTGAAAGGTAACACGACAGTGAGATTCTAGAGCCTCCAAGCAACTAAACGCCGTCCCTCTATGGCGAAGGTGGAAAGAACGCATTCAGCTCTGGAAGGAGATCAACACACCTTTAAAGGGTAAGCTCTATAACTCTGGTTAATGCCTGACATAATCCATTGAGACTACTACCAACCGGCAGCTCAGGCACTGAGAGTGACCTACTTCGTCATTTACCGTATGCTATTGAGGCTCCCTTCAATTCGTTCAACCGCCAACACGAACCTATCTGCCTGCCTGGTACCATCGCCGACCCTTTACAAGTGATATATAACTGGTCTGATGGACAAGATTGTCGGTGCATCTGGCACAAAGAAGTCGACGGTTGCGCAAAGATCTCTTTCATCGGCCCTCGAAGGATTTGATTAGCGTATATCTTTTGTGTAAATCCCTTTCCATCCCCTTCGCACGAGACAAACTTGAGAGAAGACTTATAGTTCCACCCAATTGCAGCCCAAGCCATTATCGATTGATGTCCTAAGTGAAAGGTAAACTGGATACAGTCTAGCCTCCTCCTCTCTTCTCGACATCGTAGGATACGCCGATGCCAAAGGATATCTGTCCGAGTAATAGTTTCGTCGGCGTAAATACCTCTTCTCCAGTAGCTGACCGGCCTATCCCAGTTGGCAATCGAAAACGTCCATCGTTTAGGTCGATTATTCTTCGAGATAAAAGGTTTGCAGTCAGGTGGGTGGTAGTGATATCCATGACGATCGAAGGTGCAACGAAGGGGATTGTCGCAGCAGTCTAATTGAAACTTCTCTCGTACCTCCCTTGAACTGCTTGCTCGACGATTGTAGTGGCCAGTACACCATTGAATAATCTCCTGTACCTTCTCGTCTGAAATAACAGGTTCTGCAACAGGTGGTTTTGCAAGGCGGTCGGGTTTGTTGAGCCAATATCGAGCTGATGATTCAGGGACTTTTAACTCTTCGGCCGCATGGCGTTGAGAATAGCCTATATCGAGGAGAGTCTTATATCGAACGCGTTTTGGGGTATGGTGAGTCCAAGGCATTATGAATTTCGTTGATGCCTACAAAAAGTTAGGAATAGCTTCAAGATTTTTATACACTTCCACTACCTTCACCGCCTACATGGGGTGCGCGAGACCCACTTGAAACCCCCTTCCGTAGGACAGTAGGCTGCGCGGGGCAATAATCAGGGTATGCGACGGTGACGTCACCAGTTTCAAATTTGCGTGGACTTTCTACCTCGCTTTTATATTTTATCCTCTATATAGAAACAACTGCTCTTCCAATACATCTGCGGACGAATGTACTCGGAAAAGTCTTCGAAAATTCGCTCTGACCAAGCAACGAAGGAAAACATAACTCGAGAGGCATTCTAACCATCATTATGTCCAACACAGCTGTGCCACCATATAACCGCCAGAACAGGCATCGAGAGAGGCCAGGTTCGAGAAGGCGACGAAATATAGCACGGAATTCTCTGGCATATGACGGTGCTCGACGAGACTTTGGCAATGCCTACACCTCGACAATCTACTCACTTCCGCGATCAGAAGCCTCGGTACTTCTCCAACATAGCTTTCAAGAGCATTGCACCCGCTATAAAGCCCGCGAATTGGAACAGGGAGTCGGCGAAGTAAAAAAGAAAATATGTGGCGGAGAATCGGAGGTTATCCCAAAGGCTCAAATTGAAATGGACACGCTGCGGAAGCAAAACGAGCGAATGCGCATTTTTGGCGGTGATGGTGTGGATGACGATGAAAGTCTAATCAAGCCCATGCAGCAAGTTCTCCTTGATCTATTCGGAGATATCGATTATGGATATCCTTAGTACCGAATTTGTTCTGCTGGAATTTGTTCTTGATGGTTGTCAAGAAATTTAGCACTGTTTTAGCCATACAAGTGGAAACATCATCAAGTCGCTAAAATTAAAGTCTATTTGCGTTTCGGGGCTTATTGGTATAGCCTGCTCTTGAGGGAGGAATGATAGAAGTTCTGGCTTTTCAAGCTATCTCAATTCAACAGCAGCTTCGAGCAGTCTGAGTCAGTCCGTTCTCAACGCTCTATGATATGTCCCTGGCTAACTAACTCGACAAGATACAAACGAGCATCGATTTGAAAGCCTGCATCCTCCAAAATCAATACCCTTTCGCAACAAACCTTATATACGTACGTGAACCAAATAGCCAAAAGCAATAATAAGCGAAAACTAGTTTCCGCAAGAGCCAACCTGTCCAAGACTCCGCCGACCGCGCTTCCGAATTTCCAGCTGCATGAAAAATCACATTCCCCAATTATGTGCCCATCAGATTAAGCATCCTTCAAGCAAACCTTCGACTTCACTATGTATAAATGCAGTCTGATGTTGGCGAATCTCATGTTCCTTGGTGGATTCAACAGGGGTTGCAGTTACTCTTTGCGCACTGACCAACACCACCAAAACCGTCAAATTGAAGCTTTTGAGTCTATATACACTAATATTACCACTTATTCCCTCTAACTGGCTTTCCTCCTGACTTAATCAACTGCGCGCACCTCCGTGGTATATCAGAAATACGATCGCGTATCTGTTTCATAGTGATTTTATCCCATTCCTCCTGTAAAGCCTCTTTCATATCGTCCTCTGTATCAAAGATTCTGTTGCGTAATCGTTGCTTTATAATAGACCAAATAGCTTCGATTGGGTTCAAATCAGGGCTCTGCGCTGGGTGGGAGAGGTTTTGAACGTTATGGGCCTTTTTATACTCCTGCGCAAGGCCTTTCTTTCGCATACCATGAGAAGGGTCACCATCCTCTTGTAATAACCAAGGTTTATTATCGATATCGCGCATAGATTGAACTGCGTCGACGTATATAGGCAAGAGGTTCTCTACATAGTACTTTTGAGTCATAGAATTCCCCTGTACCTTGACTTCGCGTGCGTGCGGCTTAAGAGCTTCCCACTCGGCCAAACAGCGCTGATATTCCTCCTCTGGCTGATATTTAGAACGTCGAGGCTTAAAGGGAAGAGGAGGCTGCTCGATCTTGTCTTCCTCGTCATTGTAGAAGCGTAGTTTGTCTGCTTTCCCCCACCAACTGATCCACGCAGCAATGTGAAATCGAACACCCTTGAGCGGAGGGCTTTCTTCGATATTCTCTGGATCGTCGCGCTTCCCTCTTTCTCTTGTAACGCAGCCCTGAGCCTGAGACGTCGGGTCTATATGCGCTTCATCTGTATAAACAATATGATCGAAAAATCCGAAAAGAGGGTCAAAAACGTGAGTTACGCCATAAGCTGTTCTATCGACTTTGTTTTTCTTGGAAACCTCCTTTTTAACAAAGGCGCATTTATATCTTCCGCCTCCATTGGTGTGCCTTTTCATCATAGTCTGCAATTGACGCTTCTTGACAGGTATATTATGGCACGCGATTTGTATTTCGTACGGCTGCTTTCGGACGGGATTTCGAGTTGGAGAGCAAAGCATCTTGCAGGTCGATTTAGTGACTTTAGACTTGTGACCAAGTATAGAAGATCTTGGTCTGGTCCTCCTCCTTGCTTCTGAACCTAAGCTTGCATACTGTGTCTTCCAATATCGGCCAGTAGACTCAGAGATCTTGCACTCAGCTGCAATTTTACGCAGCGACTTAGTGTCCCCATCTCGCGCAAGTGCGTCAAAGAATTTGCACTTCCTTCGCGTTGTAGCTTCAGAATTACTAAGAGGCTCTGGTGATGGGGTTCGAAATGGGTTATTACGCGTTGGTGGTACCATAATTGAGGTGGAAGTAGTTTGTTTACTATTTTACGATTCTGACGATTTACGGTTTTGGTGGTGTTGGTCAGTGCGCAAAGAGTAACTGCAACCCCTGTTGGATTCGATGGCCGCGGCTCTGGCGTAGTTAGAACTTCCAGTAATAGAACAACTCCATTGTCTCTAAAATGCGAGAAACCTCTAGAACTCTGAAGTGCTTGCCTATTTTCGATGGGAATACTATCCTTGATAGGTGCTTGAGTAATATTTTCATTTTCCACAGGATCCACCGTATTCTTATCATCCACTTCATCAATACTTCTCTCTCTATTCAAGAAGCTACTCAGCTTAACTGGACATGCACTTAAGGAACAACCAACGACTCCCAGATAAAGGTTGCTATTGCCACTACCGCCTTGGCTTGCGATGCCTACGCTAGGGGAAGAGAGATGTGGGATTTTCTCTGGGAGAGGATGCAGAGTGCTAACACTTTCTGTGCCGAACGAACTCGCATCTCCTGCTTTGCAAGCGCGTAGTCTCCAGAGGCGAAGCACTTTTTGAGATGGTCGGAGTTGGTGGGGTGCTTGCCGTAGAGGCGGAAGATTCGTTGTTCGTCCGCCGAGAGGGACTGTGTTTTGTATTCAATATTAGATCGAAAGAGTTGTGAGTCGTAGGGAATACGCCGGGTAACAAAAATGACTTACATTCATATCAGCCTTGTTTTTCTGGTGGAGGCAATATTGAAATTTGTTCAATCTTTTATGTGTTCGTCTTTGGAGGAGTGTTGTACAAGGCACATACCAAGTGTGAGTTACGTCATGACCGCCGTATCATTTGGAAATATGGAGGAACAGGCTAATGGAACATGTCTCAAACAGCGTCTTCCGCCGGGCCCTTGAGCTGGGCACAATCCGAGGCCCCATCCCAAGCAGCCTGCCGAGCTGATCAATGACGAACACCCCTCGAAGTTCCCTTTTAGGCTTAACAGGGTTACCTTTACTTCGTGCGCACTTATCACCAACTTTATTTTTGAGCTTCAACAAGATAAACAAACCATCAATTGCTCGTAATGGCGCCACAACTACGCGGCCAGCTCTTAAAACCCTTGCATTTAAGTCGGCTGGCTCATGCACTTCTAATATCCAGAAGAGCTTGAAAATGCACGGAAGCTCTTGAGTCCTAACAGAGATTGCTGGTGCAAAAGCCACGTTATCGTGCAGAACCGTGCGGAAATCCCCATCCTTTTCCCCTACCTACGGATTTCTCCCGATCAACGTTTCCGTCTGTGGACCAAGATTTTCATCGCTTGGGTCAGCAGCATGCATTCTCCTACTAATTATGCTGGACTCGTATTTTCGGGACATCGAACCCTTGCTTTGAGAATTTTTGAAGAGCTCTTCATTACCTTTAACTTTTCCTTGGAGCTCATGGAGTATTGTCTGGCACAATGATACTGACTTATGCTCGCGCGCGCAACAGGGCTCTGACCAGGCGACTTTGTTTTCGTGGGCAAACTAGCGGTTAGAGGGCACACCAACCCAAACTCATACCTCCGGACTTCCGCAGCATCGACCTCGGCCACATCCTTATCATCAACCACCACGAAATACTGCTAACGTTTCGGCATGGATTCGAAACTTCGACGATCTGAAAAATAAACTAAATAAAATACTTGCGGCGCTCAATAATGTGCAAAGAATGTAAGCAACCTAGCGTACTACCAGTGGCGAAATTCAAGGTAGGTCTGAACAAAACAGGCTGTACGCTCCACACTTACTTTGAACGACCTCAACCAGCCTGGTATTAAAGCTGGATTAAAAATATTTACAGCCAGATAACTTCTGGATTTTAGTAGTATCTCAACAGGTGCCGGGCTTGCGGCATCCCAATTACGTTTACCGCGTAAGAACGCTTTTATCCCAACCAGGCCTGAGGTGGAGAAGAAAAAATCGAAGAGGCTGTACTTGGTCCCAAATTACTTTGGCATGATGACAAAGCTAGATTATAGTTTGATGGTTCAAGACGGATGATACCTCCCAAAAGCAAATCTGTTCATTGATGACGATTGCAGTCTTACCCAGCAGTACAAATCTGGGCATTTTCTATAAGCTTCCCCATTGATTTTTATTTGACGAATGAATGAGAAATGCTGTTTCACGGGTCGATATCACGCGACATTTAGGTCAGTTGAAACATGCAACGTTATCTAATTGGTGGACTTAAGATCGATTCTAGCAAGTGCTGCCATCACCTTCTTCAGATTTTTTTATACACACCAAGTTTCGACAATTCACTTGCCTAGTTATCACCTCTTCTTGCAACATTATCTGTTGCCGGGTGCTGTGCAACAAATGACGCCGGTGCATAATCTTGATTTTTTACTCGCCGGGCCGTGAACCTAGTCTTCCCGCGTCGGCGTCTCGAGGAACACGACTTCTATATTTCATGCTTTTCTACTCTACATTCAGTAATTTCCCTACACGCAGCCGACCCTGTCATACACCTATCGTCAGGGCATCCACCGGAGCTCTAAACTCTATGCAAGCCTTTTGGTCACTTAACTTTGTGTTACTGCTGTTATATGTTTTCTTATCACCGAGGGCTTCTGAGTAACCAACATCACCCTCTTAGCATCTTCAGGCATCGCCACTTTACAATTCTTGCCTCCTCCATTTCACAAAAGGGTAGCCGGCCTCAGAAGAACAACCACAATATCATTCTCAACCTGGATTTATACTTATTCATCTTTTGTGGGAAAGGGGGGGAGAGAGAGAAAGAGAGAGAGACAGTGCAATTGAACGTTTTGCTGTGGGATGGTACGTTCTGTCCGCTGCTCCGATTGATTGTCTTTACATTTTTCTTCCATTTTTGTCTTTTTGCATGGCCTAGAACTCGTATTTCTTATACTTCCACAGATCTAGCCAGCCACCATTCACCACAATCTTTATTAATCAACCACGAACTTGGTGGTACGTAGGACGGCCAGAACTAGAAGCTTGGTGTTGCATCCTGGTCCACAGCATGACTTTTTTTGATAGTGTGTAATTATCTTGTTCACCCGATCCAGCGCCATCATTTCGCATATTTTACGTCATTACCATTAATAAGCGAACACAGTTTGCGCATTTCACTGCTATTTCTCAGGTCCACTCTCGTGCGCGTATCATTACCATGGCTCAATCCTCCTTCCTGCCACACGGTGGTTGCCCACCAAGACATAAAGCTCCTGCTCCTGCTCCTCCAGCGAGGGTACTTGTAAGTGTTGACTCTATACATGCATATAAACCTTAAGTAACGAACTAAGCCGGTGGAAACTGCTTTGAAAGAATGGGCAGGCATCTCTGTCCGAGAATTTGCTCTCTTCGTGGTAGATGAACAGGGCGTAGAGAAGATTTATAGCTCCCGCCTAATAGCCCCGTACCAGAGGAGAATTTTCGATGATCAATTTCGCAGCAACTTTCGGATGACTTTGGAGAAAGTATCGAGAGGTTTGTACATGTACTTATTCTTAATTAGGATTAAGCTGAAGAGATGATGCTAGTGGCTGTACATGATAGACATTACAGTCACCAGGAGTACAGTGTCAGTTCATTGTCGGATAATCAACGTATATTGAGGCCACAGTCTCCGTCTGTGGCAAAGGTAGAAGAGTTTGGGCACAGTTGCAATGGACAGGAAAATCGTTCTCGGCCACCGCCCTATGGTCAACCTAGAAGGCCGCAGCTGGCTGCCAGCCCAACCCAGACGCATGGAAACCAGCAATTGGTGATCGGGGATGAGCTAGAGGTGGAAAAGTTCTACTACCAAAGATTCCAAGATTTGCAACAGAATGCATGTAAACTTATAGCTAAGGCGTTTGTCAAATTAGTTGAGCCGAAGAAGCAAACGCATTTCCCTTATACCAAGGGTGCAGATTCCGCTCCGTCATGGTGGCCGCTAGAGCCTGGACCAGATGGGAAAGTGGGAGTTCCACATAGAGAGCCCGATCACCTTCTGAAGCCACGTAAGAGTAATGGTAGTTCGTATCGGGTCGTTTATTCTGACATTTTACAGAACGGGTACGATTACTTGTGCATCTTTTGCGGATGGTAACCCAGACCTATGAGCAACAACATCCCTCAGTTCAGAAACTGCGTCTCAACGTGAAGAAGCTTGAGGATGCAGCGCTCGAAGTCATCACACACTGGTTCAATGACAAAGAGAAGATCAACAATGCCAACAAGCGAGTGCTCTTTAAGGAGATCTTCGAGGTGGCCAAGCAAGAGGAACGGTATAAGAATGGAGAGATTGGTATATTTTATTCTTTACGGGAACCAAAAGCTTTACTAACTGCTGCAATTCAAGATGGTAGCACCTGTGTTCAATTAGTGTCCGGGGATCGAAGCATATCTACTAATGACGCAGGCGAATATGAAGCTATGAAAAACGAGGACGATGAGAAGCAAATCATGGTCCATACACTTCATAGCCCTTCCGTCATAATGTTCGGCGAGACGCAACAACATCTCCTACGGCTACCGCAGGCACCAATTTCCATCCAGCAATCATCAAGCTCTCGTTCCATATCCACCCGCCAATACTCAATGCTTGAACAGCAAACAGAATCCGCATCCCACGGGTCATTCCCAGACGTCGGCTCCCTTTCCCTACCTTCTGGCCAAGAACATCCCAGTTTCCACAGCTCACCACAGGGCATGGGTGGTAGGCAACATCCATCGACGGATATATACAACATGAAGAACGCGAGCCATGGCCCAAAAACCCATTGTGTCAGCGTCAGCGTCACTGCTCAATCACCTTTCCAGCGTTCACCACTCACGAGTGTAGCGATGCTGCCTCTTCCGCTTTATGACACCCCTTCTCCACGTAGACAGCCTCAAGGTCATGGAATTCAATCTCAGATGCAGGTCCCGCAATGTCAGGACCTGGCAATGCACCATAGGCTGTATAATTATCATGATAGCGAATATGCACAGGAGGCACATCAGAACTAGACCAGTAGTTGTTCTTGCTTTGTCGACCTTAGACTAGTTTTACATGTTCATTGAGCGAATACTCTCCACGCAGTTCTCTTGTGTTTGGTTGGAGCCCAAATGAGTTGTATTTTTCGTTTTCTTTTTTCAGGACCTCTCGATAAGAATTATAGCGACAGAATCAGTTACTTCCCTTCCTCACGTGTTCGTTCCCATGCCTACCCTCAGTTAGAAGGCTTTTCTTTCTACCCTGAGAGACAATGAATTCGTTCAAGTACCTCGTTTCATCGGTTCATTATCTGCATGCGTCGGACTTTGAGCCTATAAAATAATCCAGCTGTTGAAATGGTAGGGTGTGGAAGCGTAGGAATTACAGGTGTATATTGTAAGGTGGCAGTAGTAGTAGGAGTAGTAGTAATTTCATTAACGCCGGGGAAGCAAGTCCCACAGGCACAGTCGAAGATCCGCTAAGCCTACTCTAGCTACGTTTAAACTCGGTTCTTGGCCCAAAACAGCAATACCTACTGGTAACGCGCTCTCCGCGCGCCGATGCCCTGAAACGGGCGGATGAATGTTGTCTTCATTCGATCAAGCAAGCATATACAGGAAAGAAGTGCGCTCAATGGCACGATGTCATTAAAATCTAAGTTCTGACCTAATATTGAGTTCGAACGTTCCCTGCCGCCTTACTTTTTTACTGATCAGCTAATATTTTACTGGTCAGCTAATAAAAAGAGGAAGTTTAAAAGCTACATAATGATCTCGCACGTTTCCCCGCTATTGTGCCATTATGGACAAATGGGCCTAATTTAGTATTCGGCGTTGAAGACCAGTTGAAGGGGCTAGTTGGTGGGATGGAATGAGTGGAATGCGACGAACCACCTAGAGAAAAGGTGGATTAGGGTTGGTAATGTTCAGTTGCGGTGTGAGTGGATGAAGAATCACCTATGCTGGTCATGAGGCTAGCTGGGTCGTCTATGTCGTCGATACGCGGCGGTGAGGCTACAGATACATTGATATTCTAGTCGATTTTGTAGAGCACCTGGTTTGCATCATTGGGAGCCGTGGCGTTTGCTGCCTTAACAAAGTATTCAGATGGTTCTCCTCTTAATTTTTGCGTGAGTAGAATGAGGGAGCTTGAGTTGGAAGGAAGACCAAATATATGATGGGTGTGTCTTTGAAGACAATTTGACATAGAAGTTCCTGCGATTTATTTCGGTTTATAAAAGCCAGGGTTCGAAGGACGGGCTAGAGTGGCATCGGTGGCATCGGTTAAAGAACATGACTTATCTCGAAGTAGAGGTGTCGTTCATTAATAAGCAATATCTTCCTTTCTATGAGCCATGCAGGCTCAGATGTTAAGTTTGAATGCCCCTCATCTTAAAGCCATGTCCTTGTCATTAGATTCATTAGCCATTGGAAGGGACTAAAATTTGCCTTTTTCGGCAGATAAATAAAGCTTATTAACTGGCCTGCGGTTTCATGTTTGACAGCTTTCGTAACTGGGCAGCATAGTCAGGAGCTGATCGGGTTCGAATATCATATTGGCGAATCAGTGTAGCCGTAAGAGCAGAAGTGTCTGGAAGGTGATAAAAAATTAGAAAGGCTATTTGTAGCGAGCCAAACAACTAACTCTGCTCTCCCCATCTAGCTATCGTTTCCAGCTCAAGTCCCTTAAACCTTTCCATTTCTACGAGCAGTCTCTCGTCTGGGCGGAATCGGAGATCCTCCATAGTAATGCATTGTAGAAGATGGAGTCCTTCTGAAGATCGGAGTCGTGATAGTTGGACGTAGTTAGAACAGTATTTCTTGTGAGCATCTTGACCTTTAGCGCTTGGGTCGTGTTTGAGATCAAGGACGGCAGTCGTGAGCGTCGATCCTTGCACTTTGTAATCTGTCAGGCTAAATGCAGGGCACATAGGCACCTGTCTTCTTCGTACGGATTGGCCTTTGACGGTGATAGACCTTTCTAATGGGAAGACAGGGATGATCTTGGCATCGAGGCCGTCGAACTTAGAGTGCTTTGAATTGTCTCGCTGGAATAAAATACACGCTGGAGGTTTTGTGCACAAAATGTACAGATCATCCATCTCGAAGAACTCAGCTGATAGGCGCATAATTAGTAGCGTGCCATGTCATGAATGGTACAGAGATATACCGGTTGGATCAACAACGATACCTGAGGCAATACCACGCGCACCATTTACCTGTCCTAGGGCAGTGCAGATGTTGGTGAGGAGTATAGCTGGCATTTCTGGGGTGTACAGAAAAAGGCCCGGGAAAGGGATCCTAGTGCCTTGGTCAGTTTGTTGCAGCAAGTCCTCTGCGTACAAACGGGACGGACCGGTAGTCCTGACCCGGCTGTGCAGCGCCGGGAACACGTAAATCCTCTGGGATCGGGTCCGTGCAAAATGTTCCATCTGAAGGCGATTAACGTGGTGACGAAGGACATTAAGCTTAACAACAGTGGTTGCGATTTCCAAATCCGGTGCAAGAAGGGACGTTGTTGTCTTGCTGTTCAGTAACGCTAGGTCATCTTCTGTTAATGTGGCCGCTCTCGCTCGACCCAGTAGATCCCGAAATGCAGGGTCTTCTGCCTGTCTCATCTGCTGGTCTAGGATGATGACGTCCGTGAACTGGTGCCAGATGATTCGTCCGTTCGCGTCTTCGTCGTTGCCAGTTCTTGGCTCCTTCCATAGCGCCGGGCCTCTAACGGGTGAGAATTGGTGGAAGTCTCCCATGAGGATAACGATAGGCAGCCCACCAAAGAGGTCGGGTGAGCTTCTATCGCGAGACCTTGCAATCTTGCACTGATTGTTGATGGTACTCAGCATGCTTAAATCCGTCATACTAACCTCATCGATGATCATGACCGTCTTTCTGGACCACAGCTTCCTGACACGAGAGCTCACTGTTGTCTTCTGGGCTTTGGCAATGCTAATACCGAGGGCTGTATGATACGTGTTACCGCTGATGTTATCCGCCGCTGCTCCTGTCGGTGCCATCAGAATGACTTCTTCTTTGCGACATATAAGGTCCATGCCGGCAACGATGGCTTTGATAATCTGGCTCTTGCCCACTCCGCCTTCCCCTCCAACGTAGAGGAGTTTCTGATCCCGCTTGGAGGCATCGTAGGCGTGGGTCGCCCAAGCTAACGCACCTGAAAGCCCTCTTTCTACCACAAGTCGCTGCTTTTCGTTGAGAGGAACATCTTCATTGACGAGCAATGTGAGACTCGCGCCAGTGGGGTTGTCGCCAACTTGAGACCGTCGATCTGCCACATTCGTAGCGCTCACTGGTGAAGTTAGAATAGGATGCAAGACGCTATCTTCTATGTCATGATTGAAATCGTCCATGTCATATGCGAGGCTATCTCCGAGTCTTACGTCGTCCATCTCATCAAACTTAACAAGGCCCTTAATTTGTAACTCCCAGCGTTGTAGTGTAACCGGGGGGAAGAATCTGAGGCCAGAAGTAGCGTAGGTGTTAAGTCGAAAAATATCGAGTGGGAGGAGGTTTTCTACCTGCAGGGCTCGAGCCGGAGTCGTGCCGCCCAATAAAGTAGGAATACGTTGCCCAGCAATAAGACTTTCTTTACGCCAGGACATTGCAACCGAATGGTACGCCGCTATTAAAGTCTCGGTGCTGAAGTCTTCATTCAACATATCCAAAGGCTCTTCAACGTCGAAATCTAAATCGGCAGCTCCTTCATCATCAAGGTCATGATCAAAAGTATCCTCAAACGTGCTCATCGCTCTGCGGAGCGCAGCGTCAATTCGACTATCCTCCTTGGACTTTCGTAAGAGTTCAATGTTGCTTGCGAAGTTGCGGTTATGTGGAGAAAGTGTTGGCTCCACGATATTCCAAATCTTGGTATAAGCATCTCCCGTTGTCCCATAGTCAGCTGCATATTGTCGCGAGAGGGCCGGCAATTGGTTCCACGGCACAAACAACCCCAATAACACTTCGGCGAGATCATTTTGCATTGCGGTCGTGAGTGGATGCCCTCCTGCAATACCCTCCTCGTCGGCTTGGAATTGGGAAAGCTGGCCATTGAAGGTGACAGTTGCCACCTGAGACTTCTTGCGAACCAGGCGCTGCACTTGTATGCCGTGTTTCGGGTGCTTGGGGTCAAATTCCAAGTCCGCTGCTATGGCGTCACGGACGCTCTTGGTCTGCACTAACATGCAGTACTCGAAGAAAGAGAGATCAGCTAGGTACGGGCCACGCCATTTATAGTTGTCGAAGCGGCTCACAGGTGCCTTGTCCCCTGGTTGGTAAGCACACTGCTCATCACCCATCACCTCGATAGAGTCGTCGGCTGGGGATTGAGCTGGATCCATAGCAGCACGCACATATTGCCTGAGCCACCAGAGATTCACTTGCACAAAGTTGTAGTTTCCGGTATAGTAGGTCGGTAGCTGAAGCAGGGAGCTCGCTATCTGTACCCCACTGATCTCGCGATCATGAGACAAAGCGTTGAAGCATCGAAGAGCAAACTGGTCCATGTCTTTCTTCCTAATCCGCAGATCGTTGGCATCTGGTGTCAAAGTGGCCTTTGCTTTCTCAATCGACTGCTTTAGTAATGCAGCCTTGACTAGCATTTGGTAAGGAGAAACGTCATCTTTCGTTGCATAGTTTGTCACGTAATAAATAAGGCATAGCGCCTTTGCCACAGTCGGGATCCACGATATATCTTGGTTGGAACGGATACAGCTAGCAATTGCTGGGTTCCATGGGTTAACCCAGCCATGGTTCCGAGCAAGGTGGATCACACCGAACTCATCGACTTCGGAGTTGGGAACCAAGTCTCGCGGCATCCCAAATCTGCAGGTCTCTGGCCCTCGGCCTTTTTGACTGTACTTGAAGCAGGTAGCGTTGTGATTCGACGAATGGACCTGTTTCTTGCAGGCGATAGCATTGCTGTCAGTAGACAGCCTAGAGTGGAATTCGTCGTCAGTTTCCGCTCCTCTAGTAAAAGGCGGAATGAATGCTGGTTCGTTGAGGCCACTTTCAACATCCATGTCTATGCCATGCACGATGACACTTTCTAGGTAACGTATCATCCTGGAGGCAAAAGCCTTGTCTCGCAGAACTTGATCGCGCAAAGTGCTGAATTCGAGGTTGCCAGTAAGCCACACTAGCGCGTGAAGATGGAGCATTCCACGGCCATTTGTCTCAACCATCGCGAAATGATTCGAGACCTGTCCCAGGATTCCAATTCGGCCGGTATTGGAGCAGAGAAGCCCATCGAAGATAGCTTTACAGGTGTGATGGAAGAACTGGGCAACTGCAACAGGATTAGACGTTGCTGTCGCATGTCGGATGGCTGCATTCGCAGTCGGGAAAGCGTCTCCCGAATATTCAATGCCGGCCAACAGCAGAACAAGTGGGTTCCTCAGGTCGGAGGGGTTAATGGTTATCCAGAAAGCAGGCATTCCATCTCGCACGATCAAGCCTTTGATTTCGGAGCGCTTCTTCAGCTTTTGAGAGAAAGATTCTGGTACTTGCATGCCAATAGCCACAATATTTCGTTGTAGCCGTTGAATCACAGGGTCGTCAGTGACCCCTCCGTCGGCAACAGCCTTTGCAGCATCCTCCAGCCGGTCAATTGTTAAAGAGGCTATGTCGTTTTCGGCCGACCTCCAGTTTCGACGTTTGACGAGTAGTGCATTTCCAAGAGACGAACTCCGGAGTTGCAATACATCGTAAAGAAGGTACATAAAGGTCTTGTGGCGTGCGAATCTGCAAGGGTGATTAGACTTGGAGTTCACTTCACAACAGTGGGCAATGGCTGCTTGCCTTCTGCTATGGTGATTCAGGGCCCACTCTGCAAAGGCCGTAAGTGATACCGGGACTGTCCTCTCGTCTTGGTGACCCCCTATTCCAGATGGAAAGAGGGTAGGGAAAGCAGCAGTAAAATAATGAGGATCTTCCCAATTGCTCATCAGGGCGGACTGTCCGCGCATCGCATAAGAAATGGTCGGTATGTTTCCCTGCCTAGGCCAACGCTCATCACTCGCATCATCTGCATCTGGTGTGCTCTCGTTGGGTGCACGTAGGTCGCCAGCTATCACCCTCCGTAAGGTATCTATCAACCGCACATTCGGATCCTGTCTTTCTCCATTGACATCTGTGTAGACAGAACCGGTGATCAGCGCTTCATGGTCATCGGAGTTGAGAACGTCATCTTGCGCGGCCTGAAGATCATTTTCACAATTGCCAGTGAGATATTGCAAAGCCGCGAGAACTTTTTCCTTCCGAACCTGCAAGAACGGCTTCAGATCGGCATCGGCCGGCGCTCGTTTTCCCAGCCAGATGACCTTGATCAGATTATCCAGCCTCAGCTCGGGACTGGGGAGGATCTGGAGAAGGGGTCCCGGATCCTGGGGAATGACGATCATATGACCTCGTATTGCATTGTAGCTAACGGGAGAGGAACGGCCGCCAGGTCGCAACTTGAGGATAGTGCCGACAGGATGACATTTCGCAATGAGACACTCTTCTATTGCTGTGAGGTCTTCCAACACAGACGGATAGTCCTGACACGTCGTAACGTTGACGAGGTTCAACGCAGAGAACTTCGGAATGTTGCCACGACCAACTGCCCCGTGACAGGCCGTACAGAAGTTCCAAGAGTTCTCGTGATGACCACAATGATCGAGGGTACGTTGTGGTGGTAAGATGAAATGGACTTCGTCATAGATCTCATAGATATCTCCTACGGTAACAAGCCTGCCACAACAACAACACACAGATCTCTTTGACGCAGCGGACATCTCGTCTTCATATTTACGAACAGCAGCCCGAATATTGGAGGAGGATATAGCTGGAGGGAATTTATGGCTGGCGGCCTCCCGCAGTTCCCATTCATCTTCCAATAATCGGACCGCAAGTTTCACGGCCTCTTGTGTCCTATCTTGTTTGGTCGTCCTTCGTCTCTTGCTCTTTAGCGCAGCATCAAGGGGGCCGGGTCGTGCCGGTTGACTGAGTATTGAATTTAGGAATGGATCAAAGACAGGCGTCGAGTCGGAGAAGCTACTTTGTGCCACCTCCCTCGGCATCGAAAGAGGATGGTGGAGAAGAGCTACTCTTCTTCGTTGATAGGCCTTCCGCTTACTCTCCTACAGCGTAGATTAGCAGAAGCAGACATACGACCACGAAGATGCTACGCGTACGCTGCAGGTCAGGCATGTCTGGTTGCGCCCACCGCTCTTCTTCGCTTTGAATTGATCAATAGGCTGCACTGCTTTGGTATGGCACCCCACCTGGCCACACCTGAGCATAGGGGCAGAATTCATAGCATATTTTGACCGTAGTAGTGGTCAATACTCTGAGAGGTGTCGATACGGCTAACGACAGACGGAGAGGCATCATTTCTGCCGAGCGGGGTTGCGACCCAGGATGCCCTGCACAAATATAAACCCTTCTTCCGCTGTGCCCCTTGATAAATAAAGTCACGTGCTCCGCGATAACAGAAAGCCCCCAAAAAAGTTAAAGTTGACCAATGAACAAGGATAAGCCACACTAAGCCTAATAGAATTCGATCCGGACGCTTTTGCGTGTCGACGGGGCGATCTGCCCAGGCAGGCCGTCACCTGACGTCCTGCCGGCGGGGTTAGTTTTCCCTTTCACTTCGTTTCAGGGCATTCAGGGCAAACAAACTCGCTAAACTGCTCTCTACAAGCGTTTTCTGTTCCGTAAAAATTGTCTTACCTATCCTATCCCCATTCTATAGCCCGTAGCCCGTAGACAACAAAGACCTCTCTCTTGCACCCAATAATCCTCCACAAATGTCGAGTCGATGCAAAGTAAATCATCCTATAATAGACCGAAATAGCTAACCACCCAGATGCCGGTAACTGCATGCGGTGGAAGAGGGGTTGTGCTGGATTGAAAATAGGCTAGAATAAATCGCATTAGTCGTACGAATGCAATGGTGATGGTCGTAACTTGGCAACCTCCCGTCGGTAAACTGGACACCTTGGGTCGGTAGCCTTGTGGGCACCCTTTCCACCGCATGGTGCGCACTGAAAGGTCGTCGAGGTGCATATCGATGCGGAATGCCCTGGGAGTGCGCACTGTCCACAGATTGGAGCTGGCGCTCGGCAACGGTAGTGTAAGTGGCCGTAAAGGTGGCAGCGAGAGCATCGTGCAGGTTGACGGCCGAGAGCAAATGGGCGAGTGTATGCGCACTCCCCGTTTGCCATAGTAACCGTCATCTTTGCCAAAAGCTGATCAACCTCCTCCTTCGTGTCCAAATATACAACCATCGAGCGATACTCCTTGTTAATCGACACATTCCCAAGCCATCGCATCTTATGAACCTTGACCAATGGCCGAAAACCGAACAACCCATTTCACCTACCGCTGCTCCATGATATGCTCTGTCAACCCTCATTGGATACCACTGTTCTCCGTACAGCGTTCCCCTATCAAAGTGTGTCCTAACCAAAGTGTCATCCTTCCGTACGTTGTCGACATCCTTACCGTGGAAAAGAAGACGGTACCGGCCATTCCCCTTAGAATTAACTCCTAAGCACGTTATGTCCCTCTCCTTTAGAGCCCTCATTTACACGTCTGCGCACGGCGCCTGTGTTTCCCTCCTTGATCTCCGGGATCGTCACTCGACTGAGGTCGAGTCCAATCCCCGGGATCTGACCTGCGGCTATTGATGGCGGTGGAGATGATGGAGGTGACGGCAGGGGTGGAGGGCCTACAGGGGGAGATGTATTGACTCGTGGGAGAAGTTCATTTCGTATAAGCTCCTCTAAGGTTTCGATACGTTTCTCCGCCTTCTCTGCCTGGTGCTCTGCGGCTGCGAGGGCGGTTTCGACACGTGTAAGGATGGCTTTAATTTGTGCCCACTGGTCAGTATCCAGTGGGGCCGGAGCTGGTTGAGATGTCGTAGCCTTCGTAGAACTGTTGACCTTTTCGCATGTGGCGGTGAACTGGGTTCGAAGGGGTGTGTACGCTTCAAAGGACGTCCACGGGGGTTCAGTGTGAGTCTCGCCCACCGCTCTGATTCTGCCAGACTGAGTAAGGAAAATAGTGGGGCGCGACGAAGCATTCGATGTGGTTCTATGGATGGGTGCTTCTCACCGCCTACAAGGGTGGACGAGACCCACAATAAACCCCCTTCCATACATAGTATGTAGAGTCGATGTTGAAGTGCTTGAAAAACAGCGTAAAAGCGGCGTTCCGAGCATTTTATAGTCATTAGCTGTGCCTAGTGTAGAAACAAAGCGTCATAATAGGTGCACGGCCTAGATTTTTGTTAGAATATTCGGGCATGTACTGGATAGTGGAGGCGCAACCCGGAACTTGGAAAATGCCAACTAGGACCCCTGGGAATCTAGAAAGCAAGGTGCAGAAAGGCAAATAGTGCAGGTGCAAGAATAATAACACTACAACTCAACCGCGTTTATTTGTTGTATAAACCTCTGGATTCGAATTACTGGTAATAATACGGGCACATCGCATTGATACCATGATACAGCCGCCCGGATATAAATAAATTCGGGGGCTGGCTGATATTCGTATCTAAGCCACTAATGGTCACATGTCTATTTCGAACGGCCACACATTTTACATCCTCCAAGTTTTATAACCGAACAATAATAAAGTCATCAGTATCCAACAACAGCAATGCCCATATACAACATTTATAACTTCCAGCTTCTACAATACCACAAATCCACCTCGACTTACATTCAACAGGCTAGCGCCGCCAGATCAGCAAACGTCAGGCTTCGTTCGGCTTGTATCTGGTACATTTAATATCTTTTTGTTCCGAAACAAAACCCATTAAAATGACTCAATCGGAGCATTCAGCCACGCCCCCTATGGCAATAAAGCATTTGGTGCGTTCTGTTGACGGTATCGAAATCAACGTCTGGCAAGTTGCTTGTGAAAACACCAATACCTCTACGACAAAGCGTCCGGCTGTGATTCTCGTCCACGGTGGTGGCTTCGTGACAGGCGGCTTGAGAGGATCTTTCAACGCCACTTCCTTCTGGCCTAAGCAGCTCCCCCAATACTGGTTGCAGGAAAGTGGCAACGTTTGTCTCTACGTCGAATATCGTCTGGCTTACGACATCAAAAAACCAGTCCTTAGTGACACGAACCCATTCCCTAAACCTTTCGAAGATGTATACTCAACCCTTGTATGGGCGAATCAGAATTCAGACATGCTTGGAATCGACAACACCAATATCTCAATCATGGGATTCAGTGCTGGAGGCTGTCTCGTGTTGGCCACTGCCGTGAAGGCGAAGGATGAGAAATTATATCCACCATTGGTCAAGTTAGTATTGGTCTATCCAATGCTGGATGCTGATACGGAATGGAAGAACCAAAATCGACATTCAGACTCATTGGCGGAGAAGTTGGACAAGAAAATATTGAGATTCGGTTGGGACAAATATCTCAAGGGATGGGAGGCATCTGAGCAGAAGAAATATGCAAAGCCATTGTTGATGGACTTGGTTGGTCTTCCGGCTACTTACCTCGATGTTGGGACTAAGGACTACTTCTATGAAGAAGTATGCAAGTTTAAGGTGCTGCTGGAGCGAGCTGGCGTTAAACTTGAGTACAATGAGTGGGATGGTATGCGGCACGCATTTGAGCAGCAGAAGGAGCAGCCGGCAGATCATGCGAGGGTGGTGCGAGAAGCACAAACGAGGAGACTGGAGACTATCACAGGAATCCGGCCGAAACAGTGAGAAAGTGAGAGGGAATAGTGAGGAGCCGATCGATTGATCAAGGCAAGGTAGTACTCCACTGTGAAATTGTCACAGGATCTAACCACAAAGGAGGATTTTAAGCAACTTACTAGAGGAAGTATGACAGGCTGCCAGCTCACAATGAATAAATACTCCGCCCTGACGAGAGATACTCAGATTTTTAAATCGTGAAATAATCAAAGTAAATGGCGTAACCTGAAATCACGGTACTCTTTTATGAGACACCAATGTGACTTTACTTAATTAATACCGGTTTAAGTTAAGAACACGACAGCTTTAGATTGGTAGGCATCTAGATAGCTGGAGTGAAATTTCCTACCATCACGATAGCCAGGACCCTGGTATATTACCACGAAAACTTATTTATTGTTGGCAGGCAAAACCGTGTTTGCCATCTTGATCAATAATGATCAACCCCAGCGCCTCAACAACTCCAAACCTCCAGAGAACTAATCTCCATTTTCAGAAGCTCCTCCTTCCCAGTCCCAAAGGGACAGACACCCTCAAATTTTGCACCGCGAGAATTCTTTTTGCCATGCTCAAAAGCCGCCTTATCCAATCTCGAGTTGATAATAAGGCCCGTTGTACCCATCTCTGTTTCCATAGCAAAGTCGTTGACTTCGCGACCGATACCAATTCCATTAGATTGCAAGACGGGTAAGTAGCTATGATCCCCTTCGCGAGTGGCATAGACTCGCTGTACAGGAGCAAGTTGAAAGAGCATTGTCTTCCAGAGCCTAGTCTCATTTGAGTCTTCTGTTTCCTTTTCTGTCCACGGGCCATTGATAAGCGCACCAACTACTACATATGTTTTATAAGAAGAACCGCACAAATCGATTTGATGTCCTGATATAAGAAGTATCGTAGGTTTATTGTAAGTTTGCATGGCAGATTGAAGGGTATCGAAGGCCACAGGAGATGATTGGCTGTGGAACTGAAGAGGACGAAGATTCTTCCAATTGATATCGTCTGAGCGCTGTGGGAAGAAGGTGTGCAGCTGGGCTAGTAGTGGATATGTGAGTATAGCAGTGTGGTTCGTAGAGTAAGTAAGTAATGACTTGTCGGGAGGACGACTTTCTTCGCCCGGGACCAGCAAGAACGGTCGTGCAATGTGATGCAGGCCTCCTAAGAATAAAGCGGGCTGTATCTCACGTTGGTAATTTGTCTGAGATAGTTGTTCAGTAAACTTACTAGGTTCTGTTTCATAACCCCATTAAACGTTTCCCAGCTGATGTCTTCACCCTCACTGAAGCTATTCATGATCCATTTCGCTGACATAGCCAAGCTCTCAATTTGGTCCAAAAAGTAAGGGCTTAGATGGCCAAGGTCTTCAAGTTGAACCAGAAGTAGAAGTTTGACTAGTCCGAGGAATCTAGAATACGGAATCCGTAATTCGTGGAGAAAATTTTCCTGCTTCGGAAGATCCTTGCTAATGTTGCGAAAGCTGCAGAGCATAGGAGGCCCTACCATAGGATCTGGATCTTCGGGGAAAGTTGCACTCAATACATCCACGACATCGACGCCTCGTTCGTCTTCTTCATCGGCAAAGTGCAGCTCCAGATATGTGTCGTCGAAGCCTTCGTCGGGAATATATCCCTTAAAGTAGGTAATGGACATCTTTGCATTATTTGACTCATACAATTGTTCCGTACCCGGCTTTTTGATTGCGAAAGCCCTGAAATCCAGCCTTCGTCGATCTTGGTGACTACGATGTCGGTGGGAGATAAATGCACCGCGGTGCGGGCCTAGGCTACCACCAACTGTTCCAAAACTGCCCATGAAAGACTCATGAGTGTGGGATATGTCATGCGGATAGTATGGCTGACGATCCCACATAAAAGCCACGGTCCGGAGAAATTGGTCAAAGGTCAATCCTTTTTCGATCTCAGGTGGGAACGGGTAGCTTCCATATACCCAAGCACCTCCATATATAGCCAAGACTCCTTCTTGCACAAGTTCTTCAAAACCACTAAAGTGTCGTGCAAAGAGAGCATTGAATCTGGGCTCTGAGACAACTAAGAACCAATGTTAACAAGGCTTAGGTATATGCCGGTTTTACACGGGATTTTCACCTTGTTCTTCTGGGTCCGAGCTGGGAGCTTTGATACTTTCAAAGTTTTTCTTTATATTTTCTATCTGTTCTGTTTGATCACGGAAAAGCGTATTATGTATTTGGGCAGTGAGTCTTTCAAGAATAGCATCTAGGGTTCTAACATTAGCGGAACTTCAAGCAAAATATCCTGGCTGTACAGTACCTCTAGTCATCAGCCCTTGATCCTTCAATTGTTCAACGAATGCTCGATCGGATATCTGTTCTGCATTTGCTTCAAAGCTGCTAAACTTTGAGCGCGCTAGTATTGGGGGTTGATCCTCGTCCATGATCGGTATTGATTTAGCTTAAGTCCAGCTTGACAAGTGGGTGACGGTTATCAGGTAGAGAAGTATTGAGTCTTTGATTGTTGGCTGATAATTGTTGTGTCTGGAACCTTAAGTACGCCAAGCGACGGAGTGTTCTATATGTAAACTAATGAAGCCCTATGTTCGAGAACACTCACACGTTCGCATATCACAGCCACGTAATATCGGTCAACCTAGAATTACCTAATTGATCAATTACTCCTTGCCCACTTCAATTATTATGAAGTACGCGCTCGCGAAGGAGATTTTAGCAGTCGCCCTGTCAGTGTGATATCAGGTTAGGGTAGGTTGAGAGTAGAGTTACGGGGTGGGTCGCTTGTGTTGAATGTGGAAAGAGGGAAGGCCGTGAAGGCTCTAGGGCCTAAGCAAAGATATAAATATTTGATTGTATATAGTTACTAGCTTCTAAAGATAAACTTGATCCTTTATTTAGCTATGATGAGTAGCTTAATCCTTGACCCAATCCTTAGCCAAAGGCACCGTCAATCTTATGTTGTCGAGACCCATGTACGTACAGTCCCTTCAACACTATTGAATGCGCTATTAGTGGCTCGCTAATTGCTCTGTAAACCAATAAATTGTACTAATGTGGTCAGTAGCTGACTAGTTAAGTTACAGTGGGGACGAAACTTTGGGGTTTGAAGATTATGCATGTCAGAATTTATTTTTAGCCACAGTTTGAGCCAGTTAAGTGGGGCAAAACTGCGTCCAAACTTAAAACCCGTGATTCCGCATCAAATAAATCCAAAGCTACTGCAAGGAACGATGGGGCTTTGAAGGCTACATCCATGTCAGGAATTAGCCTGAATGTTGGGGCTTGTTTCAAAGGCAGTTTGAGCCATTTAAGTGGCTCAAAATTAGGGCAAGTTGCACGTAAAATTCATGATTCCGCATTTAAGAAATTTGCAAACCCACTGCCAAGAACTCTGGGGCTTTGAAAAGCATGTCAGGAATGAGCCTGAATGAGGCGATGCAATTTGGAGATGTAGGCTTGCGCAATCAACGTCAAGGTTAACTTTAAGCTTATACTTTTTTCCATTCTGCTTTTAGAGATGATGGAGGACTGGGCATCTTTCAAGCCTTGGAAGGAGTGTTCCTACAAGAATGAAGAAAGTAAAGGAATATACGATGCTGACAAACGCCTCGCTCGTATAAACATTCTTACAAGCAGAGGATGGCAAAGAGGCGTGCCTACGGTCAAGTATCTGAGAATTATTGATCTGAGATTCGAACGCTAACATTCACATATATCAACAAATAATATATAAGAGGTGGGTTTCTACAGTGGAAGGAAATAATCATCCATCATTGCATTCCACAATCAAATAACTATCATCAACTCAAGCTTTAATTCAACACCAATTCCAAAATGAAGTATGTTTTACAATCAGTCACAACCAATGTTCAAAACAGTTCTGTGCCGAATTACTGACATTTTTTAGATTCTCTGCCATCACCGCTTTTCTTTCATTGCTATTAGCAACAACAACTTTGGCTGCTCCTACCGGAGAGTCCCAATATGGAAATTTAGCCCTGGAAGCCCGAGCGAAAGATGGTGGAAAACCAAAACCCACAACTGGGAAACCCACCACTGGCACCACTGCAACTGGATCTTCTGATGGGAAAGCCAATTATGACGCTGTTAAGCATCTTGCGACAGCGCCCGGATGGTATGCATTTCAGTATGTGTGGGACAAAGTAGATCAAAAAGATCCAGCTATGTAAGTTCATTTGCTAGTCTGCCAGTCAAGACGTGAGCCACAGTCGATATAACGTCACGATGACTAACGGTAGTGTCCTAGGCAAGAATTGACCCTGGATATCGAAGGTTCCCATGTCGCTATCCTCGTTGGTGAAATAAAGGTAAGTAACTTCTTTTCAGTCATACTACTATTTACTAAATTGGAAATTTTGTAGGCCGACAAGACTTTCACTGGAAGATACTATCATATCGTTCGTAAAGAGAGAACTCCAGTACCAGTAGGAAAGATGGATGGCCAGGCATTGAAGGTCGTGTCCAGTGACTTCAGCAGCAAGCGGGATGCAACAAAAACCCCGATCAAGGTCAAGAAGCTTTTTGGGTAAGTCAATCTTGGAGCAGATGCCCTTCATAATCAAACTTTGAGAGCCAGCATCTAACCTTTTTATAGAAAACCAAAGAAAACCGGAGCGGCCGTTGGACCGATTGCTGAAACCGTTCTAGGAAGTAAGACTTATAGCATTAAGAATTTCAACTGCAAGATCTTTGCCGATCAAGTGTGGGAGGCTATCAATTAAAAAGATAGAGGCTATAAGTAAAATTTCATTTGAGCAACAGCCTGTCATATGTATGATATGCTTAGCAGGAATTTCCGGAAATAGAGGGTTTGCTTAAATATAGAGGTGTCAAGGTGTTATTCATATTTGTTTTTACAGAAAGTTCAGCACGTTTCTCACAATCATATAACCAAGATTCTGGTTTGCTACAGGAATTGTGATTCTATGGTTTTCTTCATATTTCGCTGATGCGCATTCACCAGTGTAAAGAATTGCATGGTATGCGAATAAATTTGAGAGCTTGCTTAAACTACACCCGTCTCTATTCTGAAGCTCAACAGAGAGTTTAAAAACAAAGGGGGGTTGGCACGGGGGTCTAGTGGTGGAACCTCCCCACTGAGTGTCATACAGTGCCTAATCGAAGTTGGCACACGCTACATATGCCTGCGAACAGTCTAACAACCTTTAGCAGCGGAGTAAAATCTGTCACTGGGTACGGCGCCAGAAGTGAAGCTAGAAGCAGAGTAGCTGTAGAAAGTTCGGGGAAGCGGTCCTGACTCAGCCGAATACAGCCTTGCGGCAATGGCGGTATCGTAAATAGGCAAGATAATAAACACTCATGAGAGTATCAGGGTGCTTCTTGCCAAGCACTTCTTCTCTAAGCTCAAGCGTCAGGCGGTTAATGGTCTCTGCTTCAGCATACCTGCCTTGGCTATCCAGCACTCGAGCGAGGTTGCTCATGGTTGTGAGAGTATCAGGGTGCTTCTTGCCAAGTTTACTCTCTCATATCTATACGGTCGAAACTGCTTATATGGGAACGCTTGGTTCCAAGTCCTGATTCCCATATATAGGGGTTTCCCATGTAAAGAGGTCTTATGTAAGCAAGATTATACTGTATTCTAAAAGCATTTTCTAGTGATATATACACCAAAATCGTCTGCGACCTCGCAATTCAGAGTCCCGTAGATATCATCAATCTTCTTGAAAGCCTGGCTTAGAAAAATAATACCGTAGATCCATTTGTTTTGAACTTTTCCACTTGAATTGACAATTCAGCAACTCTCTCTCATAGCCTCGAAGCATTTGTTGAAGCTCCTTTCTACTAGAGTCGTACTCTTGTTGCTCCTCGTAACGCTTCAACTGCTGAAGACAGCATAAAGCTTCCTGAGGAGTAATTGCTGGCGCAAGCTCCTCTTCATCACTTGACTCTTCCTCTACTTCAGGATTGTAAGCGTCCGCGATTTGTTGAACTAGATCGACGTCAGGCTGATCATATACTTCTTCATTCGTAGGTGCTATAAACGCTGTAATATTGTCGACTTGACTGATCGCCCCCCGGTTTTGAAGATTCTGAAATGCCTCTTTTATATGCGTAATTGGGCCCTCCGCTTCTTTCCACCGATCTCCAACGTCTACCACTATTGTATCAAGATCTGCTCGAGGATATCGGCCAAAATCGTAGCACTGAGAACGTGCCCAACAGTTTCGTATTGTCCCTTGTGTAACGTCATACACCATCGAATCGCCTTCAAAACGTCCATTTGATGAACAAACTCGAAGCCTGCGTCAAAGTTCTGAACCATAAATCGAACCCAGTGTGATCGTACATGCGATTTGAAGCATTGTATAATACCTTGATCGAGAGGTTGATAAAGAGAAGTTGCGTTAGGAGGGAGCCTTAATATCAAAAAAGTCAGTCATGTGATACAAGCTACCCCTCGATATTATATCACTCACCACATTACTTTAATGTTTTGCAACAACTCTTCTTTTTGCAACTTTTTGACAGCAAGCTCATGTGCGCTGAAATTATCCATTAAAAGAAGAACTGACCTGCCTTTCATTCTTTTGTCAAAATCTAGCAAGAATTCTTCAAAAATTTCGCTATTCATCCAAGCTTTTCTGTTGTGCCGCCACACAGCTCCGAGAGTTCGAAGATCTTTTATTCGGCCAGTTTTAAAGCATCGCGGCTTCTTAGATTTACCTATAAACCACAAAGGAAGCTCGTCTGACCCGTCAGCGTTGCAAGTAAGAAGGCTAGAAATACGATTTTTGTCTTGTTTTCTCCCAGCGCTGGCTGACGTAGCTAAAGACCGTTTAGGTGAAGCTTTCCAGTAATACGAGGTTTCGTCAGTATTGTAAACATCCTGAGCTGAATAGTTTTCGCAGGCACGCCGAATATCTTCCATTTTACGCTGTGTTTCGGCAGATCGATCCGCAGAGGCAGCTTCGCCATGCCGACTATATTGTTTGATTCCATGCTGCTTTTTGAAGCTTTCTAGCCAACTATTTGTTTACTCCAAGCAAACTTTTCCTAAAAAATTGTTACTGAAAATCTACTGACTTCGGACTAGGTTTTTACTTTTATATTCGACCAATTTCTCTCAAAATTCGGTAGCTTTCAGTCTTAAAATATCGCCAGTTAAATAACCTCCCGCAATTTCGAACCTTTGCTGCTACTCATATAAACAAGTCTTTAATAAAGGCCACTTGCCAGACCGTTTTCGAGCTTTTAATTGCTTTGCTTTTACAGTCGAATTGTCAAGGAAGCTATATTTGGAAAATATATATCGAGAAGCATTAGTTGAAAGTAAATACGAGCCATATTTTTTATGCTACTACAAAGCACAATCTTTAAGGGTTTTAGAGCTTTCCGGTCCGCTACTTATATAATTAGAGTCAAAATACTACTGGCGTAGACGATATTTCTTTTCATTGGTAGGATTATAACGCTTTTTTCGACTTCTAGGCTGTGCTGCGATTGGTACACCTGGGATAATTGGTTTTCTAGCTCGTCGATAAAGCATAACGAAGCTTAGAAAAGGTCAAAACAAAGGTATTTTGGTTCAATTAAAGAGTGTTGACAATCATATAATAACTAATCTGGGAACAGGAACTTAGGCCCCCCACATTCTTATATGGGAATGCACCAAAAAAAGCTTGTATCTTATTCCCATATGCTTTTAAAGAGGTTTTCCCATCTACCCACTATAAAATCGACCGTTCCAGGCCTTCATTCCCATATCTAGAGGTTTTTCATATAAGGAGTTTTCATATATACGGTTTCGACTGTATTCAGTAGTGGAACATCGGTTAAGCTTACCATGAATTAAGGACCCATTGAATGAGGATGATGAGACAGACTCTGCGTACGGAGGTGATGAGTTAGCAGCGTCCATTGTGGAACGGACCAGGTGCTGATAATTACAGTGCGAGCTCTACGGCATCAATCGCGAGTAGAATCCGGGAGTATCGTGAGTTCCATGGACGAACGTATCACAACTTCAATACGGAAATCACTTCGGAGTACTGGTGAGTCAACTCTGCGATGAAGAAAGCCAGTGGCTGACCTTGCCAGGGGACCAAATGATGATAAGATGAACAATCAGTTGGATATCGGGCATGCACCATACTTTCCCTGGATTGAAACTGGCTAATGGGGCTCGTAGCCATCACATGTTGACGCTCATGCAAGATGGAAAGCTCTTCCTAGCACCAATTAGCCCAAATACGCAGGTAAATTTACGCCATGATACAATAGAGACGCGAAGCTAATAAAGTACTTAGAAGGTGTTGGATGTTGGAACTGGAACTGGAATATGGGCTATGTGCCTAGTCCGCCCTTCAAATCAATCAAACATTTGCTGATAGAACTAGTGACTTCGCGGACCAATTTCCGTCGGCAGAGGTGATCGGCACGGACATCTCCCCTACCCAGCCTAGTTTCGTCCCTCCAAATCTCAAGTTCGAGCTCGACGATGCTCAGCTGGAGTGGACTTACCAACCAGACAGCTTCGACTACATCCACGTGCGTTGCATACTTGGCGCAATCCAAGACTGGGCACACCTCTATCGTCAGATCTACAGGTAAGTTTGTCCTCACAATACTCAAACACGCCTGTGCTCAAAGAAGGTATCTAGATGCACTAAACCCGGGGGACATATTGAGCATCTCGAAATCTCAATCATGTTTAAATCCGATGACGGCTCTGTGACAGAAGACCACTTCATGGCACAATGGTCTAGGACGCTCCTTGGGGCTGCCGAGCAGCTCGGCAAAACCTTCGCCATCTACGATATCAATTGTGAGATGATTATCAAGGCAGGCTTCATCGATGTTGTGGAAAAGAAGTTCAAGGTTCCAGTTGGCACATGGCCGAGCGATCCGAAGATGAAAGAGTTGGGACAGTAGAATATGCTATTTTGTCTTGAAGGGTTGGAGAGCTGGAGTTTGTATTTGCTGAGTACGGTTTTGAAGGTATGCGGTGTCCGAAGCTCGGAGAGAAGATGTAGTGATGGGACGGCGGGCTGACGAGAAGCAGTGGTCGTACGAGGAAATCCAGGTGCATATTATGACGATGCGTAAGCATATTTTGAACAGGAAGAATCACGCTTATTATGACATGTACGTCCTATCTTCTTTACTATGTTGCGAACACGCTGACGTAGAGCAGTAATGTTGTCTATGGACGGAAACCTGGGGGACTTTCAGATATGACTGATATTTGACAATTGAAGAGGGGGTGTTTATGTACTTCCCCGACTCAGGGTCGCCCCCTGGTGTCTGGCTGGATTGAGTAGAGGGACTGCAGCCAGGAGTAGTCAATAGGAATAAATCAAATCAAGTTACTCAGCGAGCACCAATAGTCGTACCCCAAAACCGCATCTCTCAATAACCTCTCGATAAATACACAGGACCCTATTCTGAGTTGTTTCATCTCTCCTACCCTGAAATCTCCAAATCCTGTTAAGATTTCCCATAATATGTTGCATTTGGTACCAGTCTGTTTTACAATCTCGACACACACGTCCACACCCACCGTCACTTCAATAATTAGATAAGCCTTACCGTTGGCGTAATTCCGCCAACGTTCATACCACTTTCCAATACCTGTCTCACCGCCTCAAATAGTGCTGCTTCGGCAGGAGCAGGTACTGGTGTTGTCTCTTCCCCTCCCTCGGTCTTGAGACAGGCGGATAGCCCAAGAGATAGAGATCACCGTTGATGATTCTAATGGCTTGTAGGTGGCACTGTGGCATTATGATACCGGGTGAGGTTTCGAAGAAGCTCAGTGTACATCTCTTCCTCAAGGGTTCGAGATCGTCATTGAAAGGCACACTCAAATTTGGACACGCCGCTTTGAGGATAGGGCACAACTTGGCATACCAGTACCACAACTCTAGTACTGTGCAGTGTGATAAAAAAATTAATCAATTATTCAAATATTAATCAAATATTCAGCTTAGTCAGCTTTGGTTTTGATTAACGAGAGGTTTGATTTGATTTGAATAACGAATCATAAATATTCATGAATATTCATGATTACCACGTGACTTACTCGAGACTTTAAATACATAAAACTTCTATTACTAATTATTATTTTTAATTTCAATTAACTAATAATATAATAATAACATTTTACCAAACTTATTTTAAATGTTTTAAATGTTTTAAAAAAAACTGACTTATTTTAATTATACAATAAAATATCAAGTGTTAATGAATATCTGTTTGGAACGCATGTAACTAGTCACGTGAAGAGTTGTGGGTCCCTTTCGGGACCTGCAACCTCTTCGCGACACGTAGCTTAGAACAACAGGGCGATGGCTCAACACCTGTATGTGGTGCCCTCTACGAACCTCCAGCAATTCTGTATACTTGCGCACTGTACAGAATTGTCTGCAGAGCTGAGATTGAGTCGGTGGTAGAGCTGTGTGCTGTTTTGCGTGGGTTTTGGAGGATTTGACCCTTTTTGAGGGGTTGGAAAAATTTTTCACACACGATACACATCACGGAATAGAGGACCTCACTATCACAACGACAATTACAAAACCCTTTTTCGAATGCTCGATTGCTTGCGACTATTCGACTACTCGAAAAAGCCCTCTAGAGTCGAGACACGAAAGATGTCACTTGGGTTATACAGACTGTTGCGGAGAGCCACGGAGTCTAGGAGGGCAGCGCAAAGAGGATGGCGCCTGGAACAAAGACCGTGTTTCTGAGGTTTTCCCTGCGGGGTTTTCCCTTAGTTTGTGCTTAGCACAGCGAATGCACACGCTCTCGAACTTACTTATGCTTAGCAGTTAGGGAACAACGCTAGCATCGATCTTCTTGGACGTACTCTGGCAAAGTACAAAGGTCCATACTTGTAACTAGAACCTCAATCTAGGGGCATTAGGCCCTTAGCGCCCTATCTTCAATTTTGGAGGCCAAGTAGTTTGACTTAGGACATTCTACGCCAAGGCGTTAAATAGGAATCATCATCATCATCAGTAGCTTAGAACAACATCCCAGCTTAGAATCAAAAAAAAAAACCAGCTTAGGAATACACAATCCCTCCGCTCTAACCACCCCTATTCACTCCTATATTCTACTACGGTCCCCCGACATGGCGGGAGGCCCTGGAGCCCCCGGCGTGGAGCCAGTCGGCCCCAAAAAGGGGCCTCTTTCCTTCCAACACGCCCTCACTTCTGCCACAAAGGAGGCAGAACACCGCACGGCTGAAGCCCAAAGCCTTTTCCAGGGCATCACTCAATCTCTCGATCAAGAACTAAAGGCCGTTAAGCAAAAGAAACTCCCGGCACCTCTTGAAAAAGCTTTCTCACGGTTTTGTGAAGACATCTTTCATGTGGCGCAAGCTCATTTCCGCAGCCACATATGCGGCTCAAAGCCTCCCTCTACGCTATACTCTCCAAACACCGAGAACACGCCAACAACCTCACTGAATAACGCAGAAATCGTGACAAAAATATCTTCCACTAGCACAAAACCAACATACGCAACTATAGCCAAAAACGTGGCGACCTCAAAAACCCCCCAAAAACTCACAAAACCCGCCCTGAAACACGAGCTCCCTGACAGCCGACTTTTTGTTCGTCTACAGAACTCTCACCCTTACCGACAACTCTCTAGCCACGCAATACATGATATTTTAAAGAAAGCTGGCTTCCAAAACGAAATACGAGAAGTACAATCAGTGAACTCTGGCTTTGCTCTTTCTTCAACTTCCCCTTCCTCACGTGCTTTGCTAGCCACTAGAATCCACGAAATCCAAGCTATTTTCCTCTCCGCCGGTGATTGTCTTGTTGAAGAAGCTCAAAACCTTCAAAGCTACAAGCTTACTTCCGTCCCTAAAGCATACTCTGGCTTGAATGGCACAACTATCACGAACATACCCGTAACAGCCGAAGCTTTGTCACAAGCTCTTACAAGCTCTCTCGGCCTTTCTCCAGCGTATGTTGGCCAAACTAAAGAAAGCCAAACAGCCGACTACGCTTACTCCACTTCCTGGATAGTCAGAGTAAACTCGGCCGTCGCTATCCCTAAATCCTTAATCCTTTTTGGATGCAGGGCACTAGCCAGACCTCTCCCAAAGAAAGTAACCGTCGTTCAGTGTAGTAAGTGCTTCCTATGGCACAATCAACGTATTTGCGCTCGTCCCCTTCGATGCCGCTTATGCGGATCGATAAAGCACACAGAGGACTCTCATACAGCCTGCGTTCCACATACGCATTTCTGCCCTTCTCGGTGCATACACTGCCACGGCCCTCACGCAGCCGACGCGTTAGGGTGCCCTCTTCGACCTAAGCCAGGCTCCTCCCCTTTCTCGAAAGCTGAAATAGCTCGGATCCGGCAAGCCGGCTCAGCAGCCAGGCTACAAATAAAAGCCGCAAACTGCAAGCTCAACCAGCCTACCGTTATCCCGTGCAGCCAGCTCCCTAGCCATTTAGAAGCTACTTTACCTCAAGAAAACGACCCTTTTGCTCCTAGCTCGGCTACTTTAGCACCTACCTCAACAGCAGCTTCTAGTGCTTTACAGGCACTACGGGATTTCCAGGCCACGAGCTCTCCTGTCCCTAGCCAAGCCCCTACCGCCACTCGATCCCGCCGCAACCACAGCGCTTTGCATACTACCACAGCTCCATACTCCACAAGGAAAAGAAGCTCCGGAACCACCGCTATGGATCTCGACGCTACAGAGCCTGAGCGTACAGCAAGCCCAAGCAGCCAACTAGCTATAGAAACCTTTAATGCCAGGTAAACGCCGCTCTCGCCCTCCTCTGACAATAATGCAAATCAACGTAAACAAAAACTCTTCGATTCACGAAATTGCATTAAACTCAGCTCACTCAAGCCAAATCGATATCATTCTAATACAAGAACCATACATCTACAAAAAAGACTTAGCCCGACAAATTACAAAACGTCACCCTCTTTACGAGGCTTTTACCCCGACAGACAACTGGTCCGAAACTACTATCCCTAGAGTTCTCACATACTTGCGGAAAGGAGTAGGGCTAAAAGCTACACAACTCCGGCCTTTACAACCTGACGACCCCGGAACTCCCGACCTTCTGTTTCTTTCCCTCTTAACACCTTACAACCAATCTTTCCTTATTACAAATACTTACAACGCACCTCTTAATTCTATTAGGCCAGGACAAGCGGTCTGTTCCTTGACTTCGCTTCCACATACTTTCTTCCCGCGTTTAACTTTCATTGCTGGAGACTTTAACCTTCACCACTACCGCTGGCAGCCATCGCTCGTCAGCAACCCAAGCACTACCGCGTCAAATTTTGTTGACTGGATAGACACACTCGACTTTACACTATCTTCTTGCACTGACGAAGCTACACACAACCGTGGAAACGTTCTAGACCTAGCTTTTGCTACTTCTGCAGTAAACTCCCTCGGAATAACTACAGAGCTCTCAGAAGACCTCGAAACCAGCTCAGACCACCGAACACTCCTTTCGACAGTATATTGGGACCCTCGCCACCGAGAGCCAGCCGCTCCACTTCGTTTAGCTACATTGAGCGAAGAAACCTTTCTGAAATCCTTAACAGAATACATCAAGCCTGTTCGACAGCTAGGCACTCCACAAAACCCTGCTGAACTCGATATATACACTACAGAACTTACAAGCCAAATCCACAAAGCGTACACAAATTCAACTAAACGCGCATACGTATGCTCTATCGGAAACCCATGGTGGTCTGAAGAATGCTCTACAGCCGCTAAAGAGTACCGACAAGCTCGTAGAATTACAGATGACTGTACAGAAGCAAAAAGAAAGCTACGTAACACAGTCCGACGAGCTAAGAACCATTACTACCGCAAAATGATCAATACCGCAACAAGCAAAAACGTGTTTAAAATGACGAAATGGCACAAATCTACAGGCTCGTTCAGAACACCCCCGCTGCAAGACCCCACGCGGCCAAACGCCTTGCCGGCTGTGCTGCCTCATGAAAAAAGAGACGTCTTAGCTCGCAACCTTTTACAAAACGCGGCTGAAGCCGGGGATATCCCTTTTACTGCTCCGGCAATTCCTTGTACTTCTCTTTCTTTCCCCGACCTTACAGACCATGAAATTGAAGCCTCAATTCTAAAAGCCGGCAATACAGCTCCTGGCAAAGATGAGATTTCCACGCCAATTCTCCGGCTAGCCTGGCCTATAATTTGCCCGCTAGTCAACACACTGTATCGTCAATGCCTTCAGCTCGGATACCATCCTCAATGCTTCCGCACAGCAATTTTAGCAATCCTTAGCAAGCCTAAAAAACCGGACCGCTCTTCTCCTCGCGCGTATAGGCCAATTGCACTACTTTCCGTACTAGGGAAAGGTCTTGAACGGCTAATCGCACGCAGAATGTCATGGATTGCAGTAACGTCAAAAGTGTTAACTAAACAACAATTTGGTGCTCTCCCTTTGCGCTCAGCTACAGATTTAACTTCATGCTTAACACACGACGTCGAAACAGCGCTTCTACAAGGCAAAGTTGCCTCAGTTCTTACACTAGACATTAAAGGTGCTTTCGACGCAACTCTCCCAGGCCGACTAGTTCGTAGACTCCGAGAGCAAGGCTGGCCCGACTTACTAGTCCGGTGGATCATTTCTTTCGCTACAGGTCGCCGAGTGCACATTCGGCTAGATGGAGAAATCGGCCCTGAAATGCAAATCGACTGCGGGCTCCCTCAAGGCTCTCCAGTCTCCCCAATTTTGTTTATGCTATACATCGCTCCTCTTTTTTCTCTTGATAACCCTCGCAAGAACTTTGGATACGCGGATGATGCTGCAAAACTCGAAATTTCACACTCACTAACCGAAAACGCTGAAAAGCTCTCGGCTCGACTGGAGCAAGCTCTTGAATGGGGAAAAGAAGAAGGAATTACTTTCGACCCAGACAAATCAGAGCTTATTCACTTTTCTCGAAAGCTCGCCGACCAAACAATCTCTCCTTCGGTAGTTACAAGCACAATGACTGTCACAGAATGCACCCCAAACTCTCAAATCCGATGGCTAGGTGTCATTTTTGACCACAAACTCCTTTTTAAAGCTCACGCCTACAACCAAGCCTCAAAAGCTCTGAAAGTCAGCCAGGCTCTTGCTCGGCTTAGTAACACGGTCCAAGGAGTCCCACCAGCACTGCTTCGACGTGCTGTAACCACTTGTGTGCTCCCTGTAGCATTTTACGGAGCTCAAACCTGGTGGCCAGGAACTACACGAGACTACACTTCTGGAACCATTAGCAACAGGCAACAAGAAACCCTTAAAATCTTTCAGAAAACACTAATTTCAAGCGCTAGAGCAATTCTACCAGTTTACCGAACTACCCCCCTTCCGATTCTACACAGAGAATCCGGAATCCCTCTCCCAGAACATTTGCTAGACGCTTTAGCGCTTGCAGACGCAGCTCGCACTCGCCGCTTAGACCCTCGACACCCCTTAAGATCACACGCGAAAGCCTGCCTGAGAGACTCTCGGCAAATCACTAAACTTTCCTCGCGGCACGCCCGGCGATGGCTATCCTTCCCTTCATCGGAGCAGCTTAATCCGATAAAGCTACCCCCTTGGCACGAGCCGGAAAACAGAGCTGCTGCCAGGCTCCGAATCGGAGCTTGCACTCTAGAAAAACCGCTACTTACCCGGAAAGAAGCCGCAGCTTTATTCCGAAATTTTCTAAAATCGATTCCCTACAACGATATTGTAATCTATTCAGACGGCTCAAAGCTCGAATCAGGTAACGCAGGCGGAGGATATATTGCTATTCAAGACAGCCGCAAAATCGCCGAAGCTTCAGTCGCTTACGGTAATAGTACCGAAGTGTTTGATGCTGAAGTCCGAGCCGCAGTTGCTGGGCTTGAAGACGTTATGTCCCGAACAACCTCTAACTGCGCTTGCAACATTTGGATCTGCCTTGACAACCAAGAAGTCGCTCTTCGGCTACTTACTCCTTTTCTCGGCTCTTCAGCCGAACTTTTCCAGAAAGCCCTCGATTTACAATCAGAATGGCTATCGCGTCCTGATAAAGAAGCAATTCAGGTACGGTGGGTACCAGGGCACTGCCAAGTGCCAGGCAACGAGCGTGCCGACGCTCTTGCTCGACACGGAGCACTACTCACTCCCCTTGTTTCTTTCTCACACTCTTGGGCTTCTTTAAAGCGCCATGTAGCTACCCAGCTCCCTCAAAAACACCTTGAATGGTGGTTGGCTAATGCACCTGTTTCGTACCAAACAATCCCTATCTCAACAGCTGCTCTACCTCCAAAAGAGCTCTCGCTACCTCGAAAAGCATTAGGGCACCTAATAGCCGCACGCAGCGGCCATGGAGACTTTTCAGCTTACCATGAACGATTTAACCACTCTGACTTCGAGCCTAACTGCCTTTGTGGCCGCCCAAAGGCCCCCATTCACTTCTTTTTCTGCCGAATAGCACGCCGTAAATCGACAAACCCGCTATCCTCACGCTACCCTTTTCAGGATCTCTCCGAGCTTCTCGGCACCCCCGAAGGAGCTCTCAAGCTAACTCAGTGGTGGAAAGAATCCTCTCTCTTCGAGGAACTCTCTCCGCTACGTTTACCTAGCCTAAATTAGGCTACTGTGCTTTATCTTTTCCCTTTACAATATAATCCATAATGAACCGCTGTTGCTGAGGCCAAGGGGAGTAGGAGGGCAGCGCACAAGTGGAGGCGCCTGTATTTTCTAGACTTTCTTTGTGTAGTTTAGATTCTCTACGTTATCGCTCTTTATGCTAGCAGTTAGGGCACAACGCTAGCACCTGTACATACACCCAGCGCTCTCAGCTTACGCTGAAAGCAGTACCCTACTAGAGGCCCACCCTCTAGCGTCCTTTCTTCGGTTTCGGAGTTCAGGAGGCCCCGCGGCTTACGCTGCCCGCCCCCGACAAGACGTAAAATAGATAATAATAATAATAATAGTAGCTTAGAACAACAACTAATTCAACACCTTTCGACAACGAGCATACTAAGTGAAATCACTAGTCTGCCCGTCGAGCAGTTGATATAGTCAACCGACAATATCTTTAAAAAATATATAAAAATAAAGCATAGTCAAAATTTTTAATGTTAGTTAACAGAATATTATTACTTTAATTAACTTAATAGTAATTAACGTATTCCACAAGCGAGCGGTCCACCCAAGCGAGCGGTCCACCTTAGCTATACCTAGCCACTTCAAATACAGATATTTCTACAACGCCTTAAGATATTTAATTCTAATTAAAAATAATTAATCTGCAATGTCTCGAGAACCTAGGGAACATGTTGTAATGCGATGTCCTGGCTCGCGGCAGCGTCCACATCGCCTTTGACGTCCCGCTGTCGCATTTGAACCATTACTACTTTGACGCATATCCTCCAAAATTTGCGTATTAATGTCCGATTGATCAATTAAATTTAGGCCATCCTGAACTGTAAGAGACCCTCGCTGCTGAATTCGCTTTTTTGGCGATGTTTTCGCTGTGTTACAAGTTCGTTAGCCTTGCGAAGAGCAGCATTTTCCGCCTGAAGAATCGCGAGCTGATGAGCTATTTTGTGCGCGCCCTTGAGGACCTGATCAACTGCTGTATTGATGGCTGTAGGAGAGCTATTTTGATGGCGTGCAATTTTAACTTTAATTAGCTCCGTTTGCGAGGTTAATTCAAGAGAGTTGCTTGGTGTTTTCGGCTCCCAGGGAACGTCTTCTGCGATCGGGGGTGTTGGAGTCCTTAATTGAATATCAAGTTTTGAAATGACAGCCTCTGGATCGTACGGAACGAGCCCTGCACCTCGAAAGCCTCCTTGCATATTGCTTTTAGTAAAAGAGGCTTCAAATGCTGCTCGAAATGCTGGCAGGAACTCAAGTTTAGTAATGTGGTTAATGCCGCTCCGGATCAGGTCCTCAATCTGGCCGCCGTACGCCTTTTTAAGAGGCGCAAAGCAGCCTACATCAAGTGGCTGAAGGAAATGAGACGCATGTGGAGGCATACAGAGTGTAATAATATTGTTTTCTTTGCAGAAATCCTGGAATTGAAGCGAGTTGTGGCTCTCGTGGCCATCAATGACAAGGAGACGATATGTGCCCTTTGTACGCCTCTTTGTGTGCTTCTCAAAGTGCTGAAGCCATTCAAAACCATGCTCATTTGTAGTCCAGCCGTTTTCGCTTACACTGAGAACCCAATCACCTGGTATTTCTTCGCTGTACCATGCTGAGAGATGGTATTGTCCAGCGAAGATTACGAAAGGGGGAATGGCCCAGCCTTGCGCGTTGATTCCCTGGATCACTGTAACCCATTCGCGATTTCCTGGCTGTACCATTTTAGGTCGATAGCGTCGCTCTGAGGCCGTAATAACCTTTGCCGTGGAAGCGATGCCCATCATAAAGCCTGTTTCGTCGAAATTAAAGATGTCGTCTTCGTGGATACCGTACTTAGCGATAGTATTCTGTACGAGTCTAAACCACTTCCGGATAACCTTTGGATCTTCGTTCTTGGCTCTCTGGTAGTCGTACTTGCGATTGAATCGTGTTTTAAGCTCTGGAGAGCGCTTGACAAAGTTCCCTGCCCAATTCTTGCCAACCTTGCCTCCACTGCGAGCCCGGAGAAGGTTATTGGCCATATTTTCCACGGCACTTAATCGGGGCGAAAACCCTCGTGAATCTAGGTCTAGGATATGTTGAATAATAACTGATTCTTCTAGCTCTGTAAGCTTTCTCGAATTGGGCGTGCAATCGCGTCGCGGACGGATTCCGGCGCGTCGTCGTCGGAGCGTCGTTCGCACCGCGTCGTACGTCTTTATTGCGCTTCGTTCGCTTTGAAATTGGCCGTGATTGATAGCATTTATAGCAAGAGATATTTTACCCTCTTTATGAGGTAATTGAAGAGAAGATGGTTGTTGCATTGTATATTAAAGATTATAGGTCGCGCTTTTTGGTTGGGGTGGACCGCTCGCTTGGGTGGACCGCTCGCTTGTGGAATACGTTAGTCGAAATTAAGCAGCCATGTTCATTCCTGATCTACAATGCAGGAAAACTGACAGAGCCAAAGAAAGCGTTGGAGAAGGAAGTAAGAACAGGTGACGTGACGCGACGTGACGCTAAGGGTCCCAATACGCGTACCCCAGGGTCCCAGTACACCTACACCATGGTGTAACCTGTTTCACCCCCATGTCGGCCACCCCCCATATCGGCTACTTTTCACCACCAAAACACGTTACCAGCTTTAACACAAAATGGCACCACCTCATCGTATCAATTCCCTCAAAAAGAGGGCCAAATAACTCTTGCTGTTTCAGCGATTCAAATAATCAATTTCCATCAGGTCGTTAGTGTCTATGAAGTACCCTTTCGTACAAGGCGAATTTTGGAGCAACAAAAAAGCAGGTGGGATTCGGGCGATATATCATGTATTTATAACGGTCGCCCCCGGTTGGGAGCATGTTAGAAACGATGAATAAGAGCGAGTTAGCGGATTTGGGGGGGGTTAAAATTATCAGGGGAACATCAGGGGAACGAAAGCCAAGTATGTATTCAAGAAACAGGCAAGAAGAATTAATTGTAGTTTTGCATATATTTATAACCGGTGCCCGCGGTCAAGGGCAGGTTACAAAGCGTAAAATGCGTAGAGGAGAGTTCGGACAAGAATTGCGAAAGATTTCATCATCTCAAGGGGAGGGGTTTATTATTGCCCTTCGAGGCCACCAAATTTCACCAAATTGCACTTCGACCTACAATAGGCCGCCGTAGTCACTTCCACCAAGGCGGCCGCACCGACACGTGCCGTTTGTATGCCTCAGGCTGCATAATTCACGGCACCATATCATTTTGAAAGTTCAAAACAACAAATATTAACAACTTCAAGTCCGCTGTCTTCAACGCTATTAATGGCCCTATACGCACCCCAAAGTTAATCTTCTCGCCATTTATTTTGTTGTTATGTATGTACGCAGCGCTGCGACCCCGCCTGATGCCTCGCTTGCGCCGCCGACGTCGCAGTCGCGCTACATCATCTTCCGCCATCCGGGTTACGACGATGCGCGCAATGTCTTGCTCAAACTATTCGCGCCTGATGCTCTCTTGTCCTCATCCTCATCTCCTTCCTCGGGCTTTGGCTTGCACGCTGGGTATGCGTTGACGGCGTGCGGTATTGTCGCAGGAAATCGATGGGATGGCTGGCTCTCAGAACACAGGCACCACAATAGAGATGGGGATGAATTGACCCGAATCACTTTTGGTGATGTGGATCGAGACAAGATGCTAGACAAGCACAGCTATTATTTCCACCTACCGTGCAACGATGATGGCGACGATGATGCCCTCTCTCCACCATATCCAATTGTGCCGACATTTCGAGAATGGCCCTTCCCGCACGATCATCTGCCGCCTTCGTGGTCACAAACTACACCGTTCGAACCCCCTGAACAACCACAGACATATTCCGTCTCTGGTCTGACGACGGTATTGCGACAACGTGATGTTACCTGTCGCATCACCGGCCATAGAGAAGTGCTTCAGATTGCACACGTGTGCCCCCAGGCAGAAGAAGACTGGTACTTGCGAAATGGAATGCCGAGATACAATGCTGGCAATACCGAGAGCGTAGATAATCCTGCGAATGCACTCTTGCTCCGGGCGGATATGCATATTGCCTTCGACAAGCCTAGCTTCGTCCTCGTTCCTAAACCCGCCAATGTCGAGTTACAACAGTTTGTTCTCCACTTGTTCGAACCATCTCGAGAATTCGAATCCTTATACCATAATCGAGCGATGCAGAGCCTCGAAGTAAATGTGGAGTTCTTGTTTGCACGCTTCGCTTGGACCATTTTCCCATTGCTGGCTAGTTTCCTGAAGGGCAAGGTACAACGACGCCTGCGACTAAGCACGACAATAAATGAGGCGAACGGCGCGGAGATGACACCAATTTTTGCATCAGCAGAGCAATGCGAGAATTTCATTACGAAAACACCCAACTCTCGAAATTCCAGTCCTAAGAAACGGGGCAGGACGGAAGATAGCATAGCGGATGGAAATATCGGTTCGTTGCGAGAAGAGGAATATCAGCAACCTCGGAAGCGTCATCGACATTCTGGACCAGCACATGGTCTAGTGAACATCAAGACCGCCTCCGTCGAAGCTCCAAGTTTGAATGAATCATCACCTGCAACGCCTGGCGCGACCTCACTCCAGCAGGAGTGGTTACAACAAGAAAGGCTGCGCTCGGATACAGACCTTCGATGGGAAAAGGAAGTGGCGTGGGTCGCTGAGGTTTACAAAGGCGGCATTACACTTGGCGAGGCCAATGCTCGGCGCTGGCTCGAATTTAATGGCGGAGAGCTTGAGGATTGTAGATTACTTAAGGTGATTGAGGATGGTTCAATAGAGTAGAATCTTCTTTTAGTCTAGGCGTAGCGAATATACCCCCTTTGAATTTTCTAAACCCTGTTTCCTTTCCAGACGCCATCGGATAACAAGATGAAAACACCGCTATAGCGTTCGTTATTTTATACCCGCAAACGAGCTTGCTGTGCTTGCGCTTAAGCTATTAGACATATGCCTCCTTAATTGGCAACTGTGTGATAAAAGTTTGAATATTCTATTAATCAGGCTTCCTGTGTTACTCCCGCGCAAGATGCTTGTGATTTGTTGGATTGAAGAACACTCAGAATGCACGTCAGAGCATTGGTGATGCTCGTGGTGCAACTGGTCTGCTTCATGATGTTGCTCGTGCGTACAGCCTCGAAAATTACGAAGTTGTTCGGCAAGCTTAAACGATGTCCGCTCGTTTGGGGCTGGAGAAGCTGTGGGGTGTGGGGTTGGTGAATGGGATAAAGTCTGTGCTGTTGGGGTAGGGGGCAGCATGGATGTGGGCAGATTGGGGGTTGGATGAGAGTGAATCCTATTATGAGCGGGTGGTAAAGGCACTGAGTTCCCTGCTTGAATAGCAGGTGTTGGGGAGACATTGATGGAGCATGGGTTTGTGATAGATGGTGAGCTTATAGAATCAATACTAGGGGTTGACTGCTGTGGTGTAGATTTTATCCAAGACATAAGATTATTTTTCTGCGTTGGAAACGACATGCTCCGCCTGCTGTTCTTTCCCTTGATGGTGCTTGATTGCGGCCCAGAAACAGACCTTTGTGGGACTGGTGTCTGTGGCTGTACCGTATGTTCTTGGGCGTGTTGGGGAGTCACTGGTATATCAGACGGGGTTGATCAGTCTATTCTGTCATTCTCCCATGCTATAATCGATTGCTCGTCTAATGCAGCAACTGCTGAAAAGCAAAACGGCACAGCTCCTCATCGCAACCCGTATCTCCTTCGTCCGCAACATATGAGCCTTCTTTTGCCAGCATGTCTATGTCCGCAGAAGAGTATTCTAATTCATTCTTCTCTTGCTCTGCTGGTGTCTGTTTTTTCTGCGCTTCCTTCGCAATGGGAAACCGCAACCCCATCAATATTTCCGCAACTGCTTTATCCGTCTCATTTATCTGCCGAGAAATCTCTGCATCATATTCGCGCTGCTCAGGATTGGCATCTTGTTCCCGGATTCGGATTTTGCAAATCTGCGTAGCTACTTCAATGTCTTCATTAGACGGAGGCTGTTGGGTCGGTGGTGGAGAAATCGGTCGGTGGCTGGACAGAGCATCATTTTGCGGGACATTATCATCCAAAGGAATGCGAATATCAGAGCTCGTTCGGAGCCCACTGGCAGGAGTCTCAACGGACACGCTTGGATGTGGAGGCTTGTATGCGATGAATGATACTGGACCGACAGGTTGACGCGATCGATGATAAGAGCGAAGCTTACTCTGTCTCACAGCCTCTGCTGCATCTGCTTCGCTCCTATGCTTTCGTGGTCTGCCACCGCGTTTCTTTGGAGACTGATGTGGTGCCATTGAAATATAGAAATGATGGAAGTACGCGGTTGTTTTGTTGCTCATCTCGCGACTCGAAATAAACCTCGATTTAGTTAGCGTGGTTCCCCTGAATCGGTCTTGGGCTCCACACTTCTACAACGCAACAACCACTTATAAAAATGTTTTGCAAACTTACTATGGCCATTCATTTAACACTGTAATGCTTAGCTCTTGGTGGAAAGTGGATTATATCCGATATTGGTTGCGTTGGGTGGATATAAACTTGGACTAGAAGATAACCTTAATTCGGAAATTGGTCACATGATGAGCGAACCCCTGAGATTTTGCCGGATCGGGAAAGCAACAAACACAACACCTACCTTTAATCGAGCATATCTTCAACCACAACTATCATTTCGCTTAGGAAATTGCATCAATACAATCACTGAAAGATTCTAGACTGACTAAGTCTATATATTTACAAGTTTAATCCGGACCCTCACCCCTCGATATACCTTCACGTGTATAGGTAGGCGCTTCATTGCCATCGCTATCGCGGCCAGTTCAGCCGTGTACGGGTTCTGTTCCGTTCTTGCTCCCAGCGTGACTGAGTATGCAATCGGTTCTCTGCCTGTTACAATGCCGAGAGTGTCGTGGATAGTTCCTCCCATCCCAACTACCGACTTTCTCGTAGACGAGCTTGTCGCAATCTGAATGCCGCAAATGGTATTCGCAATATTAGTAGTCTCCTCTGTTCTGAGGTCGATGGTCGCGAGGATCTGTTCCTCCCACGGAGCTATCACATAGGGTTGAATGACCTCCGTCTTATCTGTTGGCATGTTTTGATGCGCATGAGCTATCTTTTGCAATGGTGACGTGAATCTCCGGAGTACTCTAGTGTTTAGCTTCGATATCGGATTCGTCTCGGGGAGCGTGCGGATGTTGACCCACACTTTCGTAGCCCTCTCTGCAAACCGCTCGCTCACTGTACGTATGCTGGCCTCGGCTTCTGCAACTGCGGCGGCGACGGTTCGGAAAGCTCCTGTGACAGCCTGTGCTCCGATTCTTTGTATTCTGTTCATTAAGGCCATGCCCTTGAGTCCGCAAGCATACATCCACACATTTGAAGCGTAGTCCACGACTGGCGCTACCGTCACTCCAAACAACTGCCTTGCAGTTGAGGGAGAGACCAGCTGCAGTCATTTTAATGCCATCGCGGCAAGAAGGCCCTTGGTTGTTGCTTTCCCGATGTGCTATACATACCGGAGTCCGGAGTCCATAACGACTCCTAAGATCTTGGTAGCCTCCTTTGGTGCGATTGCCTCACCCTTGATGGTGAACGGGCGGGTACGGATTCGGTCGTGCCGTCTAGTGAAATGAATGATTGCTGTCTTCTTGCCTTCGAACGTGGCTCCGCTCCGCCTTTCCCAGTCTATTGCTTTGTCGATGATAGCTTGAATCCCTTCTCGGTTCACATCCGCTGATGACCCTGTAACCCACGCGTTATAGTCATCCACAAATGCTATTGATCCCCCATTTGCATTTAGTTTGTGTTGAACTAGGTCGGCATTGAAGAAGAGGAACAGGATTGGCGACAGTGGTGACCCTTGCGGTAAGCCTGCTCAGTGTATACAATTAGAGTAATTACTCTAGAGTAAGTAATATTACTCTAACTCTAATCTAATAAAAAAGCTATTACTCTAATCTAACTTTAATTTAATTTGATTACTTAAATTTTATTAGAGTAACTAGAGTAACGACACGTGATACCGGATTATTAATTTTCCGGCTCGATACATGCCGCATTAAGACTAGTGTTTTTAAATTAGCGAGTTTCGGCACGGATAAACTTCTATTTCCGAACTTCGGCTTAATAAAACTTCGAACTTTCTAAAAAAAATCTGTAAACTTCTAATAGTATTGTAAATAGTCGCTGTTATATAACTATATTACGCTTATACTTAAACAAATTATAACTTAGACATAAGTAATTATAAAATTAGAGTAAAATTAAAGTAATGTTAAGTGTTACTCTAACTCTAATCTAACTCTAATAAAAAATTGGTTACTTTAATCTAATATAATCTAATTAAAGTAACTTAAATTTTATTAGAGTAATTAGAGTAACTTGTGTATACACTGAGCCTGCTTGTGACAGTGGCTGCTGTTGAGAGGTGTGGCCATTGACTAGTATGGTTGCGGTGCGTTCTGAGCAAAAGGCATCAATCCACCGCACCAAGGCCGGCGGGATCCCTCTTGCTGCGAGTCTCTGCAACAGTCTGTTCTTGTATACCCCGTTGTACGCGCCCTTCATGTCGAAGCTAACCAAGCTAAGGACCTTCTTTGATCTCCATGCATTATAGATGTGTTCTTGCAGCAGCAGAAGTGCCTGTTCAGCAGAGCGCTTCTTTCTGGCCCCGAAGTGATTCGTAGGGAGAAGACCAAAGGTCTCTACTGCATGCGATATTCTTTCAGCAATCACCGATTCTAGTGTCTTTCCTAGTGTGGAGAGCAGCGAGATCGGCCTCCATGAATTTGCGACCGTGTAATCATCTTTGTTTGGCTTTTTCAGCGGTATGATCTTGGTATTTCTCCATTGTGTAGGGAGTTCCCCTTCGTCCAACGACGTCTGAAAGAGGAGCAACACCCTGTCTTTGACCACTGGCCATACCTGCTTCCATACCATGGCTGGTAACCCATCCTCTCCTGGCGCCTTCCACGACTTCGCCGCAAAAATCCTCCGTTCGACTTCTTCCATCGTCAAGGGAGGCATTGACACTGCGGTTCGCTGCGGTCGTGGTCCTTCATCTTCTATCCTCTCTGGTAGTGGGGAAAAGAACACCGACAGCAGTTCCTCTGCTTGTTCAGTTTTGTTTTTCGTGGTGGATCCGTCTCTCTTTGTCAGCGGCGGTATCTTGTCAAATGCTGAGCTACCACAAGGATCCAAGTACTTTGCCGCTTGCCAGATGTTTGTGTCATCTGCGAGGAAGTCCTCCCAGTGCGCCTTTTTCTGTCTCCGGACGGCATCGTGGTACTCCTTAGCCGCTTCATTCGCTTGCTGTTCTAGTTCGGGAAACATGCGACCCATCCGCCGTTGGGTTCTGGCCTGGTTCCTCCAGTACGTGTAGACTCGCCGCAGCTGCGTGAGGGCTGACCTTTCGCGTCTTTGGCAGCATCATACGCCTTTTATGTTGCGTCGACGATTGTTATCACGCTCACAATAAGGCCAATGACAAACCCAACCTCGGCGCCGGACATGCTGGGCAGTTGGCAACGATTCAGGTAGGCGTATGTTTCAGGGATCAACGTGCTAAGACAACCCGTGAGTATCTGGACAACGTGGCGAAATACGAGTCTTGAACTTACATGGCCGAATAGTGTTCCCGGTGGAATTTTGGATAATGCGGAGTGCTTAGACCCTTTGTGAAGCAAGGAGATCAATGTAAGGCTGTGATGGGGAAATACTCCACACGGGTTACTCCAAAACACTAGCGCCAATAGATTCTAGTCCGTGAGCGAAAGCTTCTTTTCTCGGAGATCTTCGTCACGAAAACCGCTCTGGAACCTACTATAGCTGGCGGAGTGAGGCGCAATCAACTCATCTCGCCCGCTTCTCAGTGGACTCAATTCACCGACTCTCAGGGTCATGTTCCACGCCAAAGCCACGCGCGCCTGCAGCCGATTGGTTGCGTGTCCGAGACAGGGGATCTGAATTGGAAGGTCGATAGAGAGCTGCTTGCTGACATTCTTGAACTTTGCGCTTCTTCGGGGATGAGGTGTAATCTGAATATAGATGTAGATAGAAGCCAGACCAGGCACAGTAGAGGGGGTCGCTGGCACCCCCATGTCGATCACCCCCCATGTCGATCACCTAAAATAAGCGAATTTGCACACCGTTATTCCAACAATATAATTAATTATTAAATCAATTCCAATTCAAATTACTTCAAACTTGAAATTCTTTATCTTTAAGTAATTATGCCTTAATACACCGAACAAGATTTGCTTGCGGCTTTTAATGACGTTAAAAACGAGAAGTCTTTACGACTAGCTAGTCGAGAATAGAGTGTTCCTTTTAGTACACTACAAAATCGCAATCAAAAGAGAAAGCATCATAGTTTTGCTTTAGAAAGTCAACAGAGACTATTAAAGATACAAGAAAAACACTTATTTGCTTAAGTTTTGACTTAAAAAGCTTTAAGTGTTCCTTTAACTCATGGCTAAATTCGGCAATTTGCTAGCCGGCTACTTGTGATTAAAAAAGACCATAAAAAGCCAAAGAAACGTTGAATAAAAAGCTTTTTACGGCGTAATCCTATTTTGCGGACTAAAAAAGCTCGAAATATTGATTCTACAAGAGTTAATAATGCTACAACTGCTATAATTAAATCATAGTTTTAACGGCTGTTTAATTTTATTATTATGGCTATTAAACCCGAAAATCAGTGGAATATAAACGAATCAAGTATAATGAAAAGCTTTAAAGCAAATAGCTTAGTAGTAAGAAGCTCTAAAAAACGCTTTATTTAAAAAAAAAACAGCCTAGTTCTCGAGCTTGAACGTCATTTATCGAGTGTATTTCTGCTACCGGCAAAGTGTTACGCGCATCGCTAACAGGCTTATGCCTTAGGGGCCTGAGGCTCGGTAGACCTGGTTTACACAGAGAACCCCTAAGAATAACGGATCACGTGACGGATCATGGATCATGGCTATGATCCACGATCCATGGATCATGCGCTAGGGTAATGATCCAACCCACGAGGAATCTATATAAGTAGATAGCTTTTCCTTAGATAGGAGCTTCGTGCTCAACTCAACATAGTATCTTAACACCATACTGTTATCGGGATCTTACTCCTCATATGTGATATACCTACTTCTTCCCCAGACTAACAACCCTCGGACCCAGATCTTCTATCTATAGCAGTTGTAGGCTGCTAGGACCGTAACACTGTAGTGGGGTTATGTCAAGGTGTCAAATAGTGGCTTTGTCAGGTGTTAGGCTGGCACATGACTTGTACAGTTGTATATAAACTCCTTTTGGGACTTCAATACCAAACCAGCTTTTTGCTCCTTGAACATTCACTCTTCCACAACACAAAGCTTTTTCTTTATTAGTTATTTTTAAAAGGAAATCAGTTTAGCAACAATAGTTTCCTTCGAATATCGATCAATATAAAAATTAGCAATTTACAGCTACCGAAAATGCTTAAACTTTAGACTTTACAGCAATAAAATAGCTAGAAAAAGTGTTTATTCTTTAAACTAATACTCTCGAGCTTAAACTACTTATTCTAGACGGTTATAGCAGTCATGAAACTACTGATTTCATGTATTTATGTTATTAAAACAACATACACTTACTTTTTTTACCTTTATATACATCATATGTTTTACAACTTTTAGATTTGTTAGTCTTTTCATTACTTAAAAGCCACTATCGTACAGCGGTTAGTCATTTGAACCTTTTGACTAATTCTAGCTCAATTAAAAAGCAAAATTTTCTTGCTTGCTATTAAATAACCCAAAAAAAAGCGTTATCGGCCAAAATAATCAAAGCTGAATAAAAAGCAACTAGTTTATGGCTAAAATCGATAGCTAAACCTTTTTTAAGCTTTTTGCTCCTAGAAAATAGCAATTCAAAGAAGAGCACTTAACAAGCTACAAAAAGCTTTAATAATAGCCCGCAAATCGATTCCGAAGAAGTAATTTTTACTACTCCTCAAAAATCGATCGATATTAAAGCTTAAGTAGCTAAGTTTCAAATGCTTTAAGTGTCACGTCCCGTGCTCTCGAGCACACGTGACCTATATTAGCCGAGCTCTCAGAGCGCCTCGTGTATATATAGCCTGCTCTCCTCGAGCTCCTTCTCCCTTCCTCAGCTATAGATTCTCGAATAGTACCACCGCTGCCCTCTGTATCTGTAGATCCACAGCTCGTGCCGTGACATTAAGACAACAGCTTTTCAACACAAAAACTCTTGTTTAGAAAAATTACAAAAGGGTTTAAAAAGCAAGAAAGTGTTTTAGCAAATCATAACTATTAAATACAGTCTTTAGAAGTTTAATTAGAAAAAGCTAGGCTAAGAAAACGAATGAAAGTTAGGACTAGTTCAAATTCGAAGTTTGCGGACATTACTAAGATCAGAAACACGCAAATAGCCGCAGGAGAAGCTATACTTGGAGAAGAAGATGAAGAAGAAGCTAATGAATCTGATTCTACTTTGGATTGTATTTTAGTTGAGTAGTTATTTAGTTATATTAATTTTGGTTAGGTTGGTACTCGTTTATTTAGGTGATCGACATGGGGGGGTGATCGACATGGGGGTGCACGGACTTATGCGATGATGCAATCTTTGGAGGAAATGCTTCAGAGGCAGCCTCTCGAAGCTTGAATTCATCCTCCAGCAAACAGACTGCAAGCTTCACAGCCTCCGGTGCCGTATCATGTTCCGTCGTCCTTTGTCTCTTGATCTTTGGAGACAAGAGCGTGAGGGGATTCACGTCGTGCTGGCGCCTCCTTTTGTCCAGCACTATCGTTGATAGGGGTTCTGGCGAGACTGGCGTAGACACCATAGATGGGCCACCCGCAGGTGGCAATAACGGACTCGCCTGTCCAGAGAGAAGAGTAGCTGGCCGAAGACGGAAAGGATTCTTTGGAGGCTCCTTATTCGACCTTCTTGCATCAGAATACCGGTATCTTTTCATCCTATCCTAGGGCCAAAAATTCATTATAAGAGCATAAAAATAGAGAGAACAGATATACACACTAAACAATGAATACCGGTCTTCTTCCGCTTCCCATCCGGCCATTGTGCGAAGCTGCATAGTGGTAACTTCTCAGCACAACTTGAACAGTAGACCCGGTCTGAAGACATTGCGACCGCCCCAAAAGTGCGATACGCATCAGCAGGATACGAAGACAGAGAAGAGCGAAAAGCCAAAAGCGGAGGCGGCACCCCGCCAACGGCACACTTGAGCGTTCTCCTGGGATCATCCCGCGACAGCAGAAGTCAAAACGAAAAAACCAGCTCGCTCAAGAAATGGCACACGTGACAGCAATTTTTAAGACCAATCAAAACCAGCCAATTAGCGCGAAGCTCGGCGAAGGGCTGCTACGCTGGCCAACGCCACAATTTCGGGACGCAGGGCTCGTGCCAGCGGGGATAGTTTTCCCTTTCACTTCGTTTCAGGGCATTTTCAGCAAATCCATTCCGATCACGATATAAAGAGGATTCCGATATACACAGCCAAAAATCGGCCGTTCCAGACTTCCATTCCGATATATAGAGGCTTCCGATATAAGGAGTTCCGATATAACCAGGTTTCACTGTAGCACACTTGTCAAGGGCGACCCACAGATCCATCGCGTTGAGTAGTACCAATGAGATGGCTTCTGGATTGCCGGTGTAAATCGAACTTGCAAGTGTTGTGTACTCGTCAATTAGCTCAGACAGTAATGTGGTGGCATTCGCAGAATCTGAGCTAGCCTTCAACCATGCCGCAAGTTTGTCTTCTATCCACAGTCCTACGTCTGCCAGCCATAACCTGATTTCAATGTCTGATTCTGATGTATTGAGTGATGGAAAATTCAAGCTGGATTGTTCAATTCGTCGATGGCACTGTGGAGTGAAATCAAGCCTTTCCTCCTGCGCTACCTCACCATCATCATATCCAGATTACCATTAGCTAATTAAGTTTAAGATCGTGGTTATTCGAACGCCGAGCGGATGGAATTTGCTGGCCATAAGACTCGTGATACATACCTATTTGCACCCATCATGAATGCGGAGAGCCTCACAGAGAGGGGCGCAGCAAAGTTTTCCTAATTTCCCGCTTATTTGTACCCCCTCGCAGAGGGGCTCAGCAAAGTCCCTAGAGACAACCTTAAATCCACGACCTACCCCGTGCTATAAGTTACAATCGAGAAATCTCCTCCTTCATAGTTATAAGAGACAGGTATGCAGTGTGTTTGAACATTTAGCTGACTCCTCGTCATTGCAAAACTAGACGGGTATTGCTGGTTATCCCAACGACAGTTGAAAATGTCTTTGTCCTTCCTGGGGCTGAGACAACCGTTTGAACTTGGTGTCACCTCCCAGGAGCTATTAGGATTCCAATACATTCCACTCACTCGACCAAAAGAGATCCGCGTCTTGTATTTCGACGAGAAAGCAGATCAAACAACCGATGGACTCATCGCTCTACGTATCGCACATATTACCCTGGCAGAAATCAAAGAAACCCATCGCAAGTACACTGCGCTCTCCTATTTTTGGGGCACTGGTGCAAAAGATAAAGTTGTAAAGATTAATGGCTTGGGTTTCAAAGTCACCTCGACTCTCGAATCCGCTTTGCGAAACATAGGCAACACAGACGCTAGCGGCCTCTTCTGGATCGATGCAATATGCATCAATCAAAACAATGTTCCTGAGAAGAACACTCAAGTGGCAATGATGGGTGAGATATATGCTGCTGCTAGTGTGACTCTCGTTTGGCTCGGAGAGTGCAACCCGGCCATCTCAGAGGCGATAGACATGTTAGAGGAAGCACGGGTCTTTCATAACGATTTTGGAGTACCAGCGATTGATTTGAACCACACCATCAACGACTTGAACTACAACTCTGTCTGGCAAGGCGTTCATGTGCTGTTGGCTGTGCCTTGGTGGCGCAGGATGTGGGTTATCCAAGAGATTGCACTTGGCCAGAGAGCTATGATCTTGTGCGGAACGAAAACATTAATGTTTCAGAGATTAGCGTTGGGCGCCGAGTTCGCTTTTAAGCAGAACGACATGAAGCATATATTCTCCGTGTGCGAGAATGGCTTCTCAAATTATTGGAGGGTTTATACCTTGATGCAGTACCGAATGAGAAAACAGGAAGGCAATCCTATTTTGCTACAGGAATTGCTAGAAAACAACGTATCGTGCGAAGCTAGCGACCCGCGGGATATGGTATTCTCACTTTTTGGGCTCGCGACCAATACTGAAGACGCACCAGAGCTGGCTGTTGACTACGGCCTGCCGGTCGAGGAGGTCTATCTCAACATCGTCAAATTCCATATCCGAGAATATGAATCCTTAGATATGATCTGCCACGGTGCGCACCCGAAAAAACACCGGAATCTCGCGTCATGGGTACCAGATTTTTCTAACCTGAAAGAGACAACTTCGAGCTCACTGGCGACGTTCAGTAAGTCCTGGCCGGGTAATCTGTACTGGTACAATGCATCCGGAACGAGTATCCCGAACAACGACGCACTTGCACACGGTCCTGGCATCCTGCGCGCATCCGCCATCTTCGTTGATAAAATCGCACATGTCGGCGAGATGTGCTGGCCAGGAAGGTTTTCAGAGTGAACCTCCATGCAGGCGAAAGTGGCTGCAGAATTGATTGTGGGGTATCCGGAGTCAGAAAATATGACTCGATACGGTTATGACTGAAGCGAGCAGCAAAGTTCGACCATGATTATATATGAACTGAAGAGATCAGAGCTCAGAAGAGAGAATAATATGCTATCGTTGCAAAAGCCAAGACAGAAGCCAAGACAACGGACTCAACACATTCTAATGCCTCTCCGCTCACCCTTAAAGACGCGCCAGTCGAGAACTTGCGCCCGCTAAAAGTGCGCGTGATCGGCGCTGGCTACTCAGGAATCTATTTGGGCATCCGCATCCCTCAGCGCCTGCGAAACATTGACTTGAAGATCTACGAGAAGAATGAAGGTATAGGCGGAACCTGGTGGGAGAATCGTTATCCTGGCTGCGCCTGCGATATCCCTTGTGAGTATTTACACAGACTTCTGCACCGTCGAGTTTCACAGATTTTCCTGGATTTGAGAAAGATCGCTGATAAGTTTGGATACAATACAGCGCATTCTTATCAGTATTCCTTCGAGCCAAATCCCACCTGGTCGGCGTTCTACGCGCCTGCCGAGGAGATCTGCAATTATCTGACCAGTGCGGCAGAGAAGTATAATGTCTTAAGATTTGTGAAGCTGCGGCATCGAGTTACGCGGTGTGTCTGGGATGATTCTGCAAAAAAATGGTGAGTTCTCGAAGAAAAAGAGGGGAAGAAAAATTGCAACCAACTTTTGGAGGAGAGAAATGCTCATCTTGGTACAGGAAATTGGAGATTGAGAATGTAAAGACTGGAGAGACTTTTGAAGATGACTGCGATGTCCTGATTAATGCTCGTGGTGGGCTGAACAATATTGCCTGGCCTCAAATTCCGGGATTGGAATCTTTCCAGGGAGAGGTTATGCATTCAGCTGCATGGAACCAGACGTGAGTAATCATCTCCACTTCTAAAGACTCCCATAGCTAATATGAACTTTCAGATATGATTTCAAACACAAAACTGTGGGCATCATTGGAGGAGGATCAAGTTCTATCCAGATCGTGCCTAATCTCCAAAAGTTGGAAGAGATTAAGCTGAACTGCTTTGTGCGAAGCAAGGCTTGGATATCAAATCCTTTTGGTGATAATGCGATGAAAACCCTTGGTCTGGATCCCAAGACGATCGAATGTGTGTAATGTCCAGACAATGAGGCCATCCGACTCCGCTGACCAGCGCTAGTCTCCCCGGAGCAGATCCAGGCCTTTCAAACGGATCCAGAATCGTATCTGAAATTTAGGCAGACAATTGAACGAGAGGGCAATACTGTCCACGCCTTATCTTTAGCAAAGTCCGAAGTCCAGAAGCACGCAGTCGAGGCTTTTACAGCAATGATGAGGCAGCGCTTGGACAAGAAGCCCGAAATCGCCGACTTTCTTATTCCGTCTTTTGCTATTAGCTGTAGACGTCTAACGCCCGGTCCCGGCTATCTCGAGGCATTGGTTGAAGATAATGTCAACTTTATCAACGGAAAGATCGCCGGGATAATGCCCAGGGGTATCAAAATGGACGACGGTAGAGAGGTTGAGTTAGACGTTCTGGTGTGCGCAACTGGGTTCCAAACTACCACCGTGCCTTTCCCAATCATCGGACGGAACGAAATCTCTCTCGCAGCACGCTTCACGCCTTATGCTGAGAGCTATCTCTCAATGTGTGTCGACAGTTTCCCGAATTACTTTTTGATGCTCGGTCCAAATTCCGCAATTGGAACAGGCTCGCAGAGTATGATCCTCGAAACCGAAGGCGATTACATCATCAAATGCGTCCGTAAGCTGCAGAAAGAAGACTACTTATCTATTACGCCGAAGCCGGCACGCGTGCGAGACTTCCAGGACTATGTAGGCGAGTATTTCAAACACACGGTGTATATGGATCAGTGTCAAAGCTGGTATCGTAGCTAGACTGCGAACTGGGGTCCCACGGGGCGGGTTTTCACCTACTTGACCCCACCCGTCGGGGTCCCACCCCATGGGTTGGGGTCTATCAAAAGCACCCACCCCACCCCATGGGGTCTTGATGGGGTGCCAAGCACCCATTACATTTACACGTGACATTACAATAGTTGCTGTACAGTTAGAGAAGTTATACTAATAAGTCTACTAATCAAAAGCTACGCGACATAAACGTATTAAAATTTTGGTTTGTGAATTTTATTATGTGCTTAGCGCCCTATCGCTAGCGTGTATACCTTTAATAACTCCATTGCTTAACCCATTTCCTTTGTATGAACTGCGTTTGATTCTTTAACACCGGCCTGGGTACTTGTAGCCCGTCATTCCCTCTCTCATTCTTTGAACCAAATGCATATCCTTTACTTGAATAGTAACTCTCTTAGCGTGGATTGCGGCAAGATTTGTGACTTTAAAGTAATATTAGTATAAATATTAGTATAATGTATTTATATGAAATAACTTACGCTCGAACTCAGCTACCAAAGCAGATTCTGCGGCTTCTTGGAGACATTGTAAAGCACTAAGTTGAATGCGAAATGCGTGTCGAGACGTAATATCATACATTATTTCCCCTAACTAGTCGAGTAAATGGAGCTTTTGGGATTAAAAGCTCAGTGCTTTTTTGGTATCGTTTGATTTCTCTAAGTGCTTTGGCTACGTTTAAATGTTAGTTTTATACTAATTATTATATTAATCAACTTACTGCCAGGTTTCAATCGATATTTCTTCTTTGGTACAGCTTTTGCAGAGGTTTTAGCAGAGGTTTTGGCAGAGGTTTTGGCAGAGGTTTTGGCAGAGGGTTTGCGAGCAGATTTGGTAGCTATTTTCTTGGTACGTGCCATTGTAACCTATTAAGATTAGAATAAATATTAGTATAATACAGAATAATATGTACCTGTGCAAAGTCGCAAATTATTTTCAGAAAAGGTGAAGGTGAATGTGAATATTGACACGTGAAATTGAAATTATAGCTTTGTGATTTCGACGAGAAGACTATAAAGAATTAGTATAATGATTAATATAAAAATAGAATATAAAAAAGATAAATATAATACATACTTGTGTATGGTGTAGTTGTTGGTAAATTTAATTGAAGGTTAAAAGAAGTCAGGTTTAAAAAAAGTAGTTGGATGCCTTAAAATCGAGGCATAAAAACGCGACTGCCTTATTTTTCAGGATAACGCGTACTTTTCCCTCATTCATTCTTTTTGCACCAACTTATTAAATCTGAACAAAGTCAAACATCTATCGCAGTACGTGTTTTTGGTGTATTATATTAATCTTTATACTAATTTTTGAAGCTCTAGTTCTTGCGAGTTGAAATTTGCAAAATACGCCTACTTTTCGGTTGCGTTACTTTCCAATATGGCTTCACCTTTCGAAAAGCAACCTCCTCAGGTAATTTTTATTGAAATATTATATTAATCTGTATACTAATCGGTTTCAAGGATATCATTGTCATTTCTGATGATTCAGATCATGAATTTGATATGGATCTTGATTCCTCGCAGCAAATCGGTTCTTCCAATAAACGCAAGCGCAAATCTCCGGGCAGTTTTTCTACCAATGTGCATACTGTTAAAGCTAGAAGAAGACTTGAAGCTATAAAAAGCAACAGTATTCAAAATCAGATCGAAAAAGCGAAAGCCGCAGATCAAGCAGCAATTACATACAGAAAAAAAGTACTCAAAAAGTCTGCCGAATTTGCACTCGCATCTGTTGCCGAGCAGAAGCGAATGATTGAGCAGTCTGCTTTGCAAGTTAGAACAAAGCGGTTCGTTTAATTTTGATTATACTAATTTTTATACTAACCTGTATAGTGAACGAGATGGCAAAGATTGGAAATCTGTGGCAAAAGCTTTGGGTTATGGAGAAATTGGTGGCCTATATGCAATTGATGATGATGGAAATCCAGCATGGGAAGATATTGAGTATGAATCGGAAGACGAATACGAGTTTGAGCATATGTGGAGATTGAATGAAAAGCAAAACGGTGATAAAGCAGTTGTCGGCAAATCTGCTAAAGAGTTGAAAAATGACGGGATTGCCAAGCATAAACGATCCATTTTAGTAAGTTTCAGATTAATATAATGATTCGTATAACGCTAATACAATTTCAGGATGCCAAAAAGCTTGAATTTAAGTTTTGGCAAAGAAAATGGCGCCGAAGCCGTCGATCTTTGTTCCGCAAAATCCGAAAGCTTGCTGCTGGTGGACAGGAATACTTGGAAAGAACAAGCTGTCCTTACATTTACAAGAAGTACAAATTTCTACTAATTTTTATACTAATCTGCTAACTGATATAGCAAATTCTATGCGTATAAAACTCCTGAAAGATACTTTACTCAAGGAGAAAAAGGCAATTTGGAAAAATCTTGCAGCATGGGCATACGGAAATGAAGAGTGGATCGATCTGCCGGGCCCTGCAAATTGGTGGCCAGCCGACGATAAGTTAAATGACACAGGATTCGGCTTCTCCGATTCGTTGACAGGCCATAGAGAAGCGTTTGATATGGTATATGCTACGGAAATTCCGGAAGATGGATCATACGAACGTATTTTCCCCGCTTATAATGATTTGTTTTTGATGACAGACAATTCTTTAAGTCAAACAATCGTTAAAGCATTCTTTGGTTTACAAAGCAGCTTTCAAAAGCCGCGTAAGCTGTAAATGTATATGTAGTTTTTAAGTATATACAACAAATGAAGCAAGGAACTTTAAGCAGATATATTCAATTTTATACTAATCTTTATACTAATCATTATATTTTACATTAATTTTTGGAAGTTTAATTATAACCTTTAATATGTACAATTTTTTGGAAGTAGTAATTTAACTTGTGTTTAAATACTTGTTTTTTCTTTCCGATTTGATGCTTTTTTTTTTTACTTGCACACTTTTGTTGCTATGGAGTCAAGCAATTCGCAAGACTTTTCTGATCCTTTTAGCTCATTTGAGCCAAATACTTCTGACAATTTACTATTTTCGCAAATTGGTCCAAAAAACCTATATTTTCGATGGGAACTCGAATATCACGATAAGTTTGTTGAATGGTGGTTAAGTACACAATGGGCAGTTCAAGCAGTTGCAAACCAATCAATTGATTTGGTAAAGCAATTAAATTGGAAATCTCAAAATCGAAAATCTATTGCTTGGAAACAATTCGATCAAGGAATACACCGGATCACCGGAGAGCCTAAAGTCATATGTCAAAACTGCAACAAGGTTCTCGCACATCCAAATACGCGGAATACCGGCACAAAAGCTTTGTCTGGTCATATAGCGTCTCGGCAATGCTTTGTTTATTCTAGCCAAAGTAATACAAGGCAGAAAAAAGTGGAAGACATGTTTCACGCTATCTCTGTAAGTAGATTAGTATAAATATTAGTATAATGTCTAATATTAATAGCAACCAATCTTTACGAAGCAAGCATTTCACGACCAGGTTCTTGCAACTATTGTTTCACTTCGTACTTCTTTCCGCGCAGTCGAAAATCCTGAATGGAGAAAGCTAGCTGTTATGCAAAATCCAAATTTCGAACTTCCTTCTGCAACAACTATGAAGAATCGACTAATGGAACAATCAGTCAAACTTGAACAGAACATGCTTTCAAATGTTGTTCCTGGAAGCAAAATTGCAATTTCTCTTGATTGCTGGTCTAGTACAACAAGACTATCATTTATGGGTATAATAGCTCACTATATTGATAAGTCATGGGTTCTTTGTCAAGAATTAATAGGATTTGAAAGTTTAGTAAACGTTCATTCCGGAAATGCGCTTGCTCAAGTTGTCAATAACGTTTTTCAACAGCACAATCTTTTTGATCGTGTTGTTTCAATTACAACTGATAATGCGAGTTCGAATACTACAATGGTTCTCGAAATCAACGGATACTTACAAGAAGCTTTGAAAGCTAATAGTATTCTAAAAAAGAAAGTCCAACACGTGCCGTGTTTATCGCATGTGATTCAGCTTAGTCTTCAAGCACTTTTGGGCTTTGTTCAATTGAGGCCTACTAACGACACATTTGTTCGGAATTGGGTAGCAGAAAAAGAGCTGTCTGATCTTGAGAGAATCAAAGCTAGTGACAAACGTGGTATTCCATATATACTAGCAAAGGTATGTAACACGTGACTTTTATACTAATTTTTATACTAATCTTATATTAGATTCGAAAGCTTGCTATTCTTGTTAATTCCAGTGCACAGCGGAAACATCGATTTCAAAGAGTTCAACAAGAACAAATCAGAGATTCATCTTCTCCGAATGATCCAGTTCTTACATTGTTAATTGATGTATGCACTCGATGGGACTCAACAGTGCATATGATTCTTCGTGCATTGCGTCTTAAAGAGTCTATCAATCAATTTTGCAGTGCATACGATCCTGCTAAGCCTTTTTCTTTTTCTGCATTAGAATGGAAAAAACTTGGCTATTTGGCCGATTTGTTACGTCCTTTCAATTTTTTTACAACAACAATCGGCAAAACAACAAGCATAACATTGCCTTATGCTTTATCAATTTACGATGAATTGTTTGAACACTTGCAAGAATCTCGCCGAGTATTAACCAAAAAGTCTGTTGCTCAACTTTGGGTAAAAGATTTAATTGGTGCGATTAACGCTGCAGAAGCCAAGCTTGATACTTACTATAACAAAACATATAGTAGTCTTGGTAGTTTGTATGGCATCGGAGCAATTCTTGATCCAAAATCGAAGCTAAAATGCTTTGAAGAAGATTACTGCTGGCTTAATTTCAAAACAGTTGATTGGGCCAAAGAATTTGAGCGTCAATTTCGGTCGTTATACGATACGGAATATAAAGAAAAGTCTACGAATGCTGACCGACTTTCTCAAATTCGAGAAGTTAATCACGACCCTTTAGCATTGGCATTAAGTCGCAAGCGCTTTACTCGAGACATTCAGAACCCTTATCGCAAAGATGATGACTTTTCTCCTTCTGAAATTGATGAATGGCTGGCTATGAGTATGTTTACAATTCTACTTTTTATACTAATTTTTATACTAATCTTTGTGTTGTTTTTTTAGAGCCTGATAATCGATCACCGCTACTTGTTTGGAAATCGCTTGAAACACAGCTTCCTGGCTTATCAGCAATGGCTAGAGACTTACTTTGTATCCCGATGGCCGGTGTTGGAGTAGAACGTGCTTTTAGTTTTGCACGTGATATATGCGGATATCGCCGTGGCCAGCTTCAACCGACAACTATTCGGTCGCTTCTTTTGGTTTATCATTCGCTCGTTGAACATTCACGAACACGTGAGCTTCAAAATCTACTATTTTCAACTATTAATATCCAGGATATGACACTTGAAGATATGGAAACGGAAATTAAAACGCGAGAAAATGATCTTGAAGTCCAACTTGATCAAATTGATCTTTGGGAAAATCATTACTATATTAGTGATGAAGAACCAGAAGGAAACGAAGAAGTTCGAACTCGTCGTGCTCAAGAACGCTGGGATTACAAGATTTCTAAATCTTTACGTCAATCAATTCATCAAAATCAGCCACTTTCGACTACTCAGTTTCAAAATACACTTAGGAATCGCCGCGAACCGTCAATTGAAACAACGAACTGGGAACTATCTAGTAATAGTAGTCAAGAGCTGCCTCGACTTCCGACTCCTGGTATTGGTAATATTGTGCCGGATACTCCAATAGGCATTCACAGGTCAAAAAAGCAAAAAAAAAATTAGTTTTAGAATATTAGTGTTGTATTATTATAATTCACAATTTTTTCCACTCTATTACAATATGTTTAGATTTAACATTTGAAGTTTAATTTTTATACTAATTTTTATACTAATCAACCACTTTGCATTTCAAGTACTTTTGTAAAAACAAGTATACAAAATAGCCTTGTTTAACCTGTGTGCACATAGAAAAATCAATGCCAAAACTGGAAAGAATCATCTCGATACTAGAATACCTCGTATATTTTTAAAATTCCGCCAGTCCGCCCTACATTCTTGTAGAGGAGTTTGACTGTAGTTTCTATATTTAGTTAATCTTATCGGGGCCCCATTGAGGTCCCGCGGGTTGGGGTCAAAATATACAACCCACCCCACGGGGGAAGCGAGCCTCGAAGACCCGACCCACGGGGTCCCATGGGTCGGGGGCCCCGGCCCGCCCCGTGGGTTTCTGCGCAGTCTAATCGTAGCGAGAGTGGGCAGGGGGTTCGAATTACAGGGTTATGGCCCGGGAGTACGCTACATGCACTCGAGACGATGAGGGCACCGAGGTGGGAGGATTTTGAGCTGGAAAGTAGGGAGGAGAATAAGTTGCGATGGTTAGGTAATGGGTGGAGTGTGACACAGATTGGGGGTGGGGGCGATCCGGCGTGGTATCTGGATCCGACGATTGTGGATGTACCAAAAGAGGGCGAGCCGGAGACGTCAGGTGTGAACAGATTAAGGCCGTTTTCGTATTAGATCTAGAATTTACTTGGTCCTGTTTTGGTTCTATGTTGTTTCAAACGCTGTTAGAATAGGGAAGAATATATATATATGTGTCTGTGTGTGTTTTTCTAGGCGTTGTCATATGTTCCCCCTCAGCGAAAACAAATAGCTACGTCACTTCTTAGCTAATGTAGGAAAGAGTTGCAAGATAGTCTCTCTTGTGGATCGCACGACGCTAGGATATAAATCTGCGGCCAGAAAAGCAATCCGTCTAAAAAAAATCATATGTCAAATAAGTATCTTGTCCTAAGATCTCTTTCATTGGAGCTCCTTAAAATCATGGAAATCTTTTGTCCTGATTGGAAAGTCTCTCAATGTCCTAGGCAAGTCTGAACATTTCCCTTCTCTCAATCATTCTCCAAACCAAATCTATCTATCCAACTACTGCGGACACTTTGCAATTGCAGCCCGAGCAGCCTCTTTACTTGAAGTACGCCAACTGCTGATCCAAAACCTCCTTGATCATCTTCTCTGGCGCAGTCCACTTGATACCCAACTCCCTCTCCACTCTGGCCGTATCCGCGTTCTTCAAAACCGGCTTACTCTCCTTATCCAGCTTATGCGGCAACCCCGGATAATCCTTCTCCAAAATCTCCACAATATCTTTCCAAGTATACGGAGTCCCGCTCACAAGATACTTCGTCCCCTTGGTCACACTGTTATCCAGGCATTTGATGTGTGCATCCGCTACATCACCAACGTAGACGCTGAAAAGTGCAGCATCCTTGAGCGCACCACTCATGATACTGCCGAATAGTAAACCGTTGGATGAGCCCTCTATTTCCTTGGCGGATTGTTGGATCAGGTTGTGCCCGTATACGAGAGAGGGGTGGATTGTGAAGAGTTCGAAACCTGGTTTCTCCTTCTCTACAAACTCCCAGCTGGCGTTGTTAGCGAGGAGCTTGGAGGCGGCGTAGAGTTTGAAGGAGGTGAACATGTCATTGCCGGTGTCGAAATTGTCTTCGGTGCTGACGGAGAGATCCCATCCGTTCTCCTCTACACGCGTTCTAAATCAGTACTGGTTCTTTTGGTAGAGCAATGGGAGATAATATACCTCTAGTAATACCTCCCTCAGGCACACCATCCACAGGTTCCAGCGCAAGGCTTGAACTAGTAATCACCACTTTATTGATACTGCCTACTTCCTTCGCACTTCTCAGAATACTCAAGGTTCCCTCCAAAGCAGGGGGAAATATCTCCTCTTTCTTGATTGGGCCGGCGATTGGGCTTGCCAAATGGAGGATATAATCAACACCGTCCAGAACATTGGAGAACGCATTGGGGGCAGTGATATCTGGGACAATGACAAACTCGATCTTGTCGGCGTACTCAGAGAAGATTTCCTTGAGTTTGGAGATTTGGGAGTCCTTGCGGACTGAAACTCGGAGACGGTAGCCTACTTTTAGAGCTGCGTTGGCAGTTGCGGCACCAATGAAACCCGTGGCTCCGGTCTAATTGACCGGGGTGTTAGTTTATTCTTCTTTATTCAAGATGTTTGGGGGAGGGGTTGACCAGCTTTGTTTTTGATTTGCTTGGAGCGCAGGAACAAGAGATTTCTTTTTCATGGACAAGAAAACATGAAACTTAGTGTGGAAGTAACGTACAATGAAGATGAGTTTTGAAGACATGATTGCTGAATTTTTATGGACTTGCCAGTATTTAGAGGTTTGAGATTGTTGATGGTAAGGAATAAACTGGTTGATAGACCAACACCCAGTCTCAACCAGCAATTCTCCCCGTTAATATAGCCATTTTCAAAGCATAGACTGGATATAACAGCTTACAAACATGAATGAAAAGCACCCCATAAAGTCGGGCAATGCGACAGCATGCTCCACTCATCATCGCAAGATTAGCAAGCACCTGTCACAATTTAGCTTCGTTGTCAATGCGATCCAGCGGTAGTGTCAGGATTTAGAGAAGCTGTGTATTGGCAAGACAGCCATTAATTGGAGGCAGGGTTCGGACAAGTACTCAAGTGAGTGTCCTTGGATTACTCTGACCCTGCTAGGTAGTCTGGTATTGTTGATTACTGAACACCTCGGGAACATCTGACGTGGTGGGAATGTCAGCCCGCCCCGAAAGCTTGTTTTCTGGGGCTTTCTGTACTGTAGTCACACTGAGCTGATGAGCGACTGTGCCTGGATCCATAGATTTAGAATTTGAGCATGATATTTGGGACAACCTACGAGTGCGGGTAAATAAGGCCTGAATGGAATAACACTAACAATTGGTATACTGTGATGCACGCAACTTTGCGAGAAGTTCAGTAATCTAGCAGCAGCGGAGTCATGGGAGTTGCTGGCGACCTGCCGAAGAGTGTGTAGTCGCACTACACCTCTTTTCGGTCTTCTCTTCGGTATTCGGCACTTCAAGGATGTCCGATATTTTTGAAAGAAACGCCTGTGATTTCAAATGCCTTGTGGGATTTTTGTTGACAATAATAAAATTAATCTAACACAGGACTAAAGTGCCAGGGAAGCTGTCTTCAACGTTGGAAGCCCTGACCTGAGTCAACGATAGCAGTAAACGGAAAATATATATTGAGGTATTCTGCTCTGGCTCTTAAATTGAACCTTGATTAAGCATTCACCTCTCTCTTTTGTATCACGTCAATAGCCACATCACATCTACTGCTTGTTACTCTCGGTTAGAAATGGCTTTCTCATGGCTTCGCGTCTCAGCAATCTCCCTGCTTTTGTCCGTCGTTGACGCCATAGACCTTCCCATTTACCCTGGGCTCCGAACCAACCAGTCAAGACCCGGCGTTCTTGAAATCGCCTTTAACAATACGAAATCAGAGGTGAACGTCTGGAGTCAGGACGCTCTCGCCGGCCTCACCGACATAGTCCAAAGACTTCAAAATGACACCGAGACCAAAGTCATCTTTTTCAAGAGCGACGTCCCTCAGTATTTCATGGCTCATTTGGACCTCCTGATCCAACCCTTCGGTAAGCGAACTGTGGCAAACCATCTCCTGGTTGTTCAGTTCAAGCTCTTTTCCTACGAACCTTTGGCTGACCGTTTTAGATACCACCATCGCAGGCCGAACTATTGAGCTACTTTTCAACATGAGTAACCTCCCACAGGTTACCATCGGTGCTGTTGAAGGTGTAGCACGTGGTGCTGGCAACGAGTTCCTTGTCTCCCTCGACATGCGCTTTGCGACCAAGACTCATACGCTCCTAGGACAACCTGAAATCGGATTAGGTCTTATCCCTGGTGGCGGAGGGAGCCAGTACCTGCCCCGATTGATTGGCCGTGGTCGTGCAATGGAGTATATCCTGAGCGGGAACGATGTTAGTGCTGTAGAAGCAGAGCGCATAGGCTGGATCAACAAGGCTTTTGACACCACGGGAGAAATGAATGGCTATATTGACGACCTCATCTCGCGTCTCGCCTTGTTCCCACTTTCAGCTCTTGGCCTCGCCAAGCAGTCAATCAATGTTGCCTCGAGACCCCAGCTTAGCGACCTCTTGGGGGATGCGGACAGGTTCTTGCAGGCAGCGGCTAATCCTACCGCTCAAGCCTTCATTGGGAAAGCACTAGAGCTATCTGCGAATCAGTCAAATGGCTCTGTGGAACGCTTCTTGGGAGAGGCTATACCATTGTTCTACACCTAGTCTAGTTTTGCGAGTGGTACTGCCACTCTTGTACAATTAGTCTGGCGAGCAGCTAAAGCGTTTCTCTTCATTGACACTCACTCTATTTACTTAGATCGGCTCCTGGAGGCAACTTCAACTGCACCAAACAGGACATTACTATTTGTAGCTTATTAATATATACTTATCGCTTGACACTTTAATGTTATCATAGCCTTTGCCTTTTGGGGAGATATATGCTCCCACACCCGGCACCCGCTGACGTATTCGGCAAGGTGGCCAGTGTGTTGAAATAAAAGAAGAGAGTCACGGGCCAGAGAGTATGGGGTAAACAAATCAGTTGCTGAAGGTTGTAGAGCCTAAACTACAGGAGAGAATCTCTCTACTTATAGAGGTGTGATACTCACATGTGAGTATCACATACGACGTAACGCACAAGTCAGTAGATTCATCATCGGAGGCAAAAGTACGTATGCATCTTGCGCAAGCATACCTACAACATCCCCAATAGGCTAGGTATGATCCTTAGACCTAGCCTGTTCAACAAGAGGGTTCAGGAGCTAGGGCTTCAAGCACTACAGCGTGCAGCCACGTTCTTCTACTCTTCCAAGTCAAGGTAGGGACCCTATCGCTCCGCGTAAAAGAAGGGGATGAATTATATAGTAATATAGTCACTTTAATATGTCTGGTGCAGGAACTCAAGGCGAACAGGGATCTCGATCCGTAGATCTCAGGAGAAGGACTCAAAGGTATGAACGACTATCAATTGTTATAACGAAGAGAGCAAGCTACAGATAGAAGAAGGGAAGGAAAGCAGCGCTTTATATACAAGAGACTGGCCAGGGGCCGGTGTAAGTATCGATTCAGGGAGTTCACAAAGTATGCAATGAACGATTGATTGATCTCTGAAGTTTTCTACATACAGTAGGATTCGGAATTGGCTTCACACCCCACGAACTCTGGTGTCCAGATTTGGCCCCACTATTACCCCCGCACTAGCACGAATATAGTTAGTCTGTTTATATCTAACTATATTCATTCTAGTATGGGGTAATAGTGGGGCCGAATCTGGACACCAGAGTTTGTGGGGTGTGAAGCCAATTCCGAATCCTACGGCATACCCACTTTGGTCATTATTGGCTACGGCATTTTCGACGGCAAATACGACCGCATGGGAAACCCCTGAACGCTAATTACCCAGCTTCAAGATTCAACCTTCTACTCCTGACGCGGTTTTACCAGGTTGGAGAAAACAAGGAGCAGAAATCCCTATCGCATATCTATGCCGGAGAGACATTATAAATATCAAGGAGAACTTCGCTCTTATAGCTCGCAAAAACGGAAGCCGCCAGAAGTGAAGCCAACATTCAGTGTTATAATGGGCCAGAATGAGAGCCGGTGTCGATGGCTTTTTCTAGGTCCTTTCTGCCCAGAGCCAAAAATGCCTGACCTCAGACTGTATATTCTTTCTCGATATACAACTGTACCCAATAACAGCGGCATCGGTGACCTCCACAGCTCTGCTTAGCTAGACGGGCTTTGTGGTAAACAGTTCATTGATTCTAGGTTCCATTCAGGAGGTTGAAGGCCCTTGTCCCAAATCACAAAAAAGTTATCACCATCCAGTTTAAGGATGCTGTGAATTCAATTGTTGTATTGTGCTTTACAACCAGATGAGCCAATAACGATCCTGGATAGCTGTATACAAACAAGTAATTCGTTGCCGCATGACTAAGTGTAACCGGATCTAACTACCTCTTGCTCCTGCTGTGTATTGGATGGAGCAAACGACTGCCAATCAACCCTGGCAGCATGCGGGTTACGTTGTTGTTATCCCGATTTACTGTTTCCTCTCACCATCATTGCCCACTTCTCCAAATCATTAAATCATGACTTTTAAGCACGGAGGAATGCATGAATGGAAACTCCCCCATCTCAGAGAATCGTACCAAGTACCAGTAAGTGACTACAGACTACTTGTCCTATCTGGCGTATGGAGCTTTTGGGTATAGGATGCCAGCGGTAAGTTTGACAGCCGGCCTGATTACTCCTATCTTCGCAATCTTCTCCACGACCTCTTCGTGGGCAAGGGTTTTCAATATGACAACGTATTCGACTGGACCATTAAGAAATTCTTCAAACTCAAAGCTCAACGATACAAAGGATAACTTAGCTGATGTGTTTACCAAAGCTTTACCAAGACCCACACACGAGAATTTGGTGGATCGTCTGAATGTTCTGTCAGGGGGAGATGAAAAACTGTAAGGACGGATCAGTTTGTGGGATCCTTTGAGAGTGCCACTGGGTCCGTGGCACAGGGGGAGAGTTGGATCCCCAGTCATTGACTTCGGTCAGGCGGCAATTGCCAGGCGCTAACGTCTTGATAGAATTAAATGAGAAAAAGCTTGCTCTGAGACAAGAGGAGTTGCGATCCTTTTTCGAATAGGGACGGGACGGGCTTGATACCCTCACGTAAAGTGTCTTGGCGGGTGTTCGCCACTGGTAATTGTAGCCTGTGCTATCCCCACAACGCACGTCCTTCAGCCACGAACTCTATTCGAAGTCGGGAAGACCCATTCGGCGCTGTCCCGCTAGCACGGGCCGGATCCAACTCCCGTCGTTAAGCTGACGCTCTCGTTCAACGATCACAACGAACACATGGCCCCGCCCCCTTACTGACTGCCGTTCCTGACAGCGCCACGTCTGTGCATAGCACGATCTTACCAACACCTAGTAAAAAGCCTTATTCTCCCGATTTACTCAAGGGTATTTGGAAACCTATTGATTGATGTTCTACACATCCCCCGTCACACAATTAATTGCAGAGTCCGGGTGTCCACCTTGTTGCCTGCAGCATGCAGTTCCTCTGTTTCACGCATCTTCATCACAGCCAAGCTGAGTCGTTTTAGCTGCCCCGCCGAGACCAGATTTGGTAAACTCTTGTTCGCTGCTGAGCGTTGCATTCCTTTATCGTGTTTATATTATACGTCGAGACGTACAGAAATATTTGTCCACTGCTTATAGTGTCCCCGACAACGAACTTATATGTAGCATTATTCTTATCATATGCTGAATATCCTTTTAATATCTGCAAATCTCTTCCGCACATCCTTCCCTTAGTACTTGAAAATGCTTGGAGTTGCGATTCCTCCCTCGCTACTTCCATATCTTCTCGGAGAGAAAACAGATTACAGCTCGCTCCAACAGTCCCTTGTCAATGTCAACATCGTCTTCATGGTAACGATAATTTTGACGACTGGTTTGCGATTCATTGTTCGGTGTCACATGCTTCGTGCTGCAGGACTAGATGACTGTAAGCATCTGGGAAACTTGACACCTACAGAATAACTGACTCTTCGCAGTATTTATGGTCTTAGCTCTGATATTTGCTCTCCTCCTCTCTATTTCTTGCCTAATTGGGGAGAGCTTTGGACTCGGAAAACACATATGGAACCTCAACCCCAAGCTCATAGAGCTCCCCTATGATGTGGGTCGCATTATAAAAGCCTTATATGGATGCTATCTTGCATATTCCACAGCCATAACCTCCACTAAGCTCTCTATCATGGCCACCTACATCCGAATCTTCCCGAATAGCAGCATCCTCAGATACACAGTCTACGCCACTGGGGTTGTTGTGATGGCTTTCTGGATCAGTTCCATCTTCGCCATTATTTTCACTTGTGTTCCCGTACAAGCTGCTTGGGATTACACGGTCACGAACGCCCGTTGCATTCACATCGTGGACTACTTCTATATTTCTGCGGGATTTGGCATTGCCACTGATATGTTACTTTGTTTCCTGCCGCTACCAACGATTTGGAACTTGACAATGCCGAAAGCTCAACGAGTCGTTGTATGTCTATTATTCAGCATGGGAATTTTGTATATCTATCCTTATCTGATGATTCCTCCTTGAGCTAATGATTGAGCCTCAGTGCTTGCGTGGCCAGTATATTAAGGCTCACTCAGTTGCACCATCTGACTGGTGTCGATGTCTCTTGTATGTAGCCTAGAAATTGTGCTGCGGATTCTTTGCATGCCTTCCATCTCTCTAGAATGCTAATATAGCCTCACAGATCAGATAATTAGTTCACTTAACTGGAGCGTTATCGAAGTTGGAACCGCAATAATCTGCACCTCTCTCTCAGCACTCCGACCTCTTGTGACACGCTTCCTACCTTACATCTTCTCACACTTCACACCGCAAACAGGTGACATCTCTCAGACGAGGCTGAATGAGGATGAGTCAAAAATAAACGGGGATCGCTCTGTTACATCAAGCACAGTGACAGATAGCCATATCCATATACAGCAGTCATTTGATGTGGAGTTGCAGGAGTTGCCAACGCAATCCGGCGCGCCGGGGCAAGCGTGGAGAAATGCCTCCGGAATACTCAGTTGGACAGGCGAGACTTTTGAAGGTTCTATCCAGGTTAATAGGAGTGCCTTGCATCAGTGAACGAGTTAGTATCGTAGTATTTAGTAATATCAAGTCTCGAGACATATGAGATCGACCTTTGAATACTACAGCAGAACCTCTATATAAGAATACTCTACATAAGAATACCTGACTAATAAGAATACGCTCTTGGGTCCCCTTTTTTTAAACAGGCCAAAACTTACCTCTATATAAGAATACCTGGCTATATTCTTATTTCGGGGTCCCGATGGTATTCTTATAGCGAGGTTCTACTGTATCTTCTTATGCAATAGGTTCATAGGAACTTATTGTGTGTTCTCAATTAGACGATCAATAGAAGGAGTGACCAAGGAAGGAAGCGGTAATACAATTACAGCATGATACAAACTGTCTGATGTGCTGGGTATCTTATTGACATCCATCCCCTTTCTGTCACGAATCTGTGGGCATGAGAATAGGAAGCAAGTAAATTTCGAGCAGTGTTTGCGTTTGCCCATCCCCTCCTCTGCCCAACCCCAGTCTTGGCGCTCCTTCCTAACCCTGTAAGCCCAATCCTGGGGAACTTGCCTTCCTAACCCTAATGAAATATCCCGGCGTTGCCTTCCTAGTAATGAGGGGAGGCAAGGATGGGTTGGGCAGGGTATATAGGGGACAGCTAGGACCCTTGATTGGTCGGGTCTCGGGGATTTCTTCCGTCAGCATCCACTCAAAAAATTGTCGGGTCGCGGAAATTAAGACAAGATGCCAAGTACATAGAAAGTACTTGTTGAGAACCTCATTTCGCTGGATACGAAGGTCCTTCGAAGTACCGATCATCAATCCTGTCTTGTATGATGGAAGACTACAATTCTGTATACTTAAGGTCGCGATGAAAACCTTTAAAACAGTCAACACTTCTTAACCGCTTTGCTTTTATTATGCTTTCTACAGAGCCAATTGAGCTCGACGACGCTTCAGATCAGGGCCTAAAATAGGTGGGTCAGGTCAGGTGAAGGGGTTGACCCAGACCCGACCCGGGTTTTGAAGAGTATGACCTTGACCTGACCTGGTGTTTAATATCATGACCCGGGTCAAAACCGGGTCATATATTAGAGCTAAACATAGGGTCGAAAATTACTAAGGATAGATTTTGGGCCTCAATTCAGCGGCATGATCAAATAAAATGTATTAAACAAGACCGCAGAAGCCTCCGATCCATCTAAAGAGCCTGGCGTGCTCGAATAGTGAGTCTCGAAGTACGCAGATTTGACTTTGGATCGAGTCCACTTCTGCTCAAAATACTCCCACTTGTACCATGGGACTAAGACCACTGCTAGAATACAAACCGGGGAATCTAAGAACTCTCGATATATCTAGTCGCTGGACTAGATTATAAAATGGCTTCATAAAAGCAAGCACTTCTATGCAATAGTTCCAATCGTCGGACGACATTTTGAAGTCTCCTAATGTCTCCCCATCCTTTGCCTCTCCTCGATATCGACGAACTTGATAGCTCGGGAGATCATCATATACGTAGAAAACCAGCGTGTATCATTCTCTTTTAAATACCGCAGCGAAGCCTAGGGGAACCTGTTTGATATTCCGCTTTCCAGTATTCTTTCGCGCCTTTTTACAAGGCGGAGAGGTACTAGCGCCAGCAACATCAACAGTCACATAGCTACCAGTTGCAGAAGGCGGAATTGAATGAGTTTCAACAGTCGAAATAGCATCGGGGTCCTCAAGACCCGACATAATTAGAGTATGAATAGTATCGAGGGTCATGTTCTAATTCCTTGAAAAGACAGTGAAAAAGTGGATGGTCAGAGCGTTGAGACCTGCGATCTATAATTTCCGGAGGAGGGCGATGGCTGAACACCTGTATGCGGTGCCCTCTACGAACCTGGAATCAATATTACTCTCCTGAGGCAGTTTAATAACGATTCCAGAGCCGAGATTCAGCCCAAACAGTGATGTGGGAGGATTTCTGGGGCCAAAGTGAAGGGAGGAGCAGAGTTTTCACGCCAAGGCCAGAGGTTCTTCTATGAGAGGTATCACTTCGATTCAACAACAAACCCTCTACAACACTGAAAAACGAGTTGAAACACGACTTTAGCTACTCTCGAACCAGCTTTCAACTATTTGCACCTGTTTACTATACGAGTTTCGGAACACACAACGTGGAAAGGCTGAGGAAGTGAACCGGAAGAACGGTCGAAAGTTACACGTACAACAAGATTACAACACAAGCATTTGGGCGGCTCGTACCTTCGATAGATACATACCCATGGCCGGAGGAAGGATCGCGGAGAAAAGTCGACAAGGCGAAGGCTGTAATGGAGAAAGACGTGTAGGGAACGAAAGAATCGACGGGACGTGAAGGAAGGACTCTTTTTTATTGGGACTCGATCCCCAACACTCACTGGAATATATGAGAGGTTTTTGGAAGGAGTATGTTAAGGCTACTGGTCTATTAATATTGGCTAGTACAGTCCTTGTAGGGTACTTGTGCTCCTGCTTTTTCCTTTTTACTCTCGAGACTTAGTATATATTGTCAATCACCCAACCGAATTGCTAGGCCCGAGTGCCCTGGCCGTGTTACATAGTCCCCGACTGATACAGCACGTTAAAAGGAATAATAATAATAATAATAATATAATTTCCGGATTTTGGCCAATAAATATCACCCGAACCTCGATCCAGCCAATAAGAAGCTGTATATCCCATATATCCCTACCATAATCCGGGTTGACCCGAGTTTTCGGGACCCTGACCCAGACCCGACCCGGATTTGTGAGGTAGTGACCCGGACCTGAAAGGTCAGGTAATATGGGTCAGGTCACCTGTTTTTGACCCACCTATTTCAGGCCCTGTCCGTAACCATGAATTTGCCCAGAAGCGAAAGCAGTTCGTACGATCTCTTGCAAATGTGTATCTGCTTCATTTCTTTGTTGAATAGACATACGAATTGTACATCCAAGTGATTTGCGAATTCGCGCAACTTGACGTGTAGAAAGCTTTACGTTTTGTTTTGCTAGGTATCGTACGATCCGATTATCTGAATAAGACTTTTGAAATAAAGTAGCAATTTGAATTTTTAACCAAGCAGATTCTTGAATAATGTTTCTTTTGCTAATTCCCCAAGATTTCAATCGACGGCCAACCGTACGACCAGATACAGGTTGACCAAGAATTCTTGATAATTCCTTCACAATTTCTTCTCTCGTACGATTGTTGATAATAAACCAATATTCAATATCATCTTGATAAAAGTCTATATCAATTGTAGGAACAGGCATCGTAGGAACTATCATGCAATGTGCAAAGTTTGAGTGGTTTGCGTGGTTTGAGTGATTATGCGGGGTTGCGAAAAGTTGAAGTGGCCACAAGGTACTAAGGGGGCTCCGGAGTCTGAGGTCAAATGGTGATCGCTTTGGTGAGAACGATTGGTTTTTTAGGTATTTTGACTATTTTCAATTGATTACTATTAGTTTTTCAACGCAGCTGTTATTTAATTGCCGGATCGTAAAAATAGATACAAGTTTAAATTTTATAATGATTATATTTGAAATAGTTTAATTAATTACATCAAATTACTGCAGTAATTACGGCGTACACACTACTGGCTACACTGAGTTAGTTATTGAGCTCCAGGGAAATTTAAGGTTCCTGGGATAAAGGATAGATCGTGGGGGATTTCCTCTAAAGTTATTACCGCGTAAAGCCAATACAACACTAGTTCAAGGTAGAATTCATTAAAAGAAAATAAAAGATGAAGCTATTAGCCTTTAATGCTGAGCAGTCCAGCAGGGGTACGTTAGTCGAGCCGCAAGTACGAAGCTCTGGCCCAAAAGTATTGATACGCGCTAGCAGGGGCAAGCCAAAAGTAGCTTAGAAGGTAGGCTAGCCGGGCAACCACGAGAAGCCTATAAGTAAGAATGGTGGAAATCTTACGGGCAGATAACTTAGCGGTTACACGCTATAATTTAGCGAGTAAGCCCTGTAATGATCACTAAAGTAAAGGAGTCTAGGCTATGAGACCGTTGCTCCGCCGGCACCACCCCCTGTCACTTTCTCCCTCCCCTTGCTAGCGCAGTATCAATACTTTTGGGCCAGAGCTTCGTAGCCTGTGAATCTTTCGTAAGCGAGAATCGCCCACCTTGACAGGCGTCTATCTTTAGTGGCATAAGCGCTCAGGCGCCGAAAGTGGTGCCATATTAAAAGAGACCCAATGCTCGATTTTGGTTTTCAGTTTGTCGATCTAAGCTGAAGGCCAAAACGGCTTCCCAATTCTCCTGAACAGGATTACTAAAAGCTTATAACGTATTCCACAAGCGAGCGGTCCACCCAAGCGAGCGGTCCACCCCAACCAAAAAGCGCGACCTATAATCTTTAATATACAATGCAACAACCATCTTCTCTTCAATTACCTCATAAAGAGGGTAAAATATCTCTTGCTATAAATGCTATCAATCACGGCCAATTTCAAAGCGGACGAAGCGCAATAAAGACGTACGACGCGGTGCGAACGACGCTCCGACGACGACGCGCCGGAATCCGTCCGCGACGCGATTGCACGCCCAATTCGAGAAAGCTTACAGAGCTAGAAGAATCAGTTATTATTCAACATATCCTAGACCTAGATTCACGAGGGTTTTCGCCCCGATTAAGTGCCGTGGAAAATATGGCCAATAACCTTCTCCGGGCTCGCAGTGGAGGCAAGGTTGGCAAGAATTGGGCAGGGAACTTTGTCAAGCGCTCTCCAGAGCTTAAAACACGATTCAATCGCAAGTACGACTACCAGAGAGCCAAGAACGAAGATCCAAAGGTTATCCGGAAGTGGTTTAGACTCGTACAGAATACTATCGCTAAGTACGGTATCCACGAAGACGACATCTTTAATTTCGACGAAACAGGCTTTATGATGGGCATCGCTTCCACGGCAAAGGTTATTACGGCCTCAGAGCGACGCTATCGACCTAAAATGGTACAGCCAGGAAATCGCGAATGGGTTACAGTGATCCAGGGAATCAACGCGCAAGGCTGGGCCATTCCCCCTTTCGTAATCTTCGCTGGACAATACCATCTCTCAGCATGGTACAGCGAAGAAATACCAGGTGATTGGGTTCTCAGTGTAAGCGAAAACGGCTGGACGACAAATGAGCTTGGTTTTGAATGGCTTCAGCACTTTGAGAAGCACACAAAGAGGCGTACAAAGGGCACATATCGTCTCCTTGTCATTGATGGCCACGAGAGCCACCACTCGCTTCAATTCCAGGATTTCTGCAAAGAAAACAATATTATTACACTCTGTATGCCTCCACATGCGTCTCATTTCCTTCAGCCACTTGATGTAGGCTGCTTTGCGCCTCTTAAAAAGGCGTACGGCGGCCAGATTGAGGACTTGATCCGGAGCGGCATTAACCACATTACTAAACTTGAGTTCCTACCAGCATTTCGAGCAGCATTTGAAGCCTCTTTTACTAAAAGCAATATGCAAGGAGGCTTTCGAGGTGCAGGGCTCGTTCCGTACGATCCAGAGGCTGTAATTTCAAAACTTGATATTCAATTCAGGACTCCAACACCCCCTATCGCAGAAGACGTTCCCTGGGAGCCGAAAACACCAAGCAACTCTCTTGAATTAACCTCGCAAACGGAGCTAATTAAAGTTAAAATTGCACGCCATCAAAACAGCTCTCCTACAGCCATCAATACAGCAGTTGATCAGGTCCTCAAGGGCGCGCACAAAATAGCTCATCAGCTCGCGATTCTTCAGGCGGAAAATGCTGCTCTTCACAAGGCTAACGAACTTGTAACACAGCGAAAACATCGCCAAAAAAAGCGAATTCAGCAGCGAGGGTCTCTTACAGTTCAAGACGGCCTAAATTTAATTGATCAATCGGACATTAATACCCAAATTTTGGAGGATATGCGTCAAAGTAGTAATAGTTCACATGCGACTGTGGGACGTCAAAGGCGATGTGGACGCTGCCGCGAGCCAGGACATCGCATTACAACATGTTCCCTAGGTCCTCAAGACATTGTAGATTAATTATTTTTATTAGAATTAAATTCCTCAAGGCGTTGTAGAAATATATGTATTTAAAGTGGCTAGGTAGAGCTAAGGTGGACCGCTCGCTTGGGTGGACCGCTCGCTTGTGGAATACGTTAGTAGTATTTTATTACGCCCGGCAATATGCCTAAAAGGGCCTAGATCGATTATATACAATTCAAGTTCTTCTATAGTTGGCTTGGTCTCGCAAGGCCCGTACAATACGTCTGCATCCAAAGTAGTGCTTTTCCACTTGTGGTCCATCGTCGTCTGCGGGTTCTCGTGTAAAATGATTAGTAGCAAGTAGCTTGGAGGCGATTCTCAAAGTGTTCAGCGTCCTATCCTCAGCAGCTGAAGCAGAACCTGCTGTGAGCACGAGAGTGCTTTGGGGGTTAGTGAGGTAAAGAAGGGTGAAGGGGAGGTTTGCGATTCAATGGGGTCAAATCACAACTATTTCTCAGGCCGGGTGCCGTGAAGCACTCGACAATTCTTGCTAAATGATTCATGCGGTCCTTTGCATAACGCACACTTTGCTATCGTTTGCGAGCATTCCTTGTGGATGTGGCCCTCCTTGGCGCACTTTGCACATACCTGCGCCTTGGTGCAAGCATATGCCTTATGACCGACTTCTTGACAGTTGTAACATTGCGTTGGGCCCGCTCGATGTTCATAGATCCTGGTGTATGCGGATTCCCCAGCAACGTGGAAGTACTGCTCTCGCAGTAGTCGTGCTGCTTCACTGCCTTTAGTGACGTAGACTACCATTGACCCATACGCTTTCCCCTGATCTTTTCTGCTGAGCCATGCGATCTTGGCTATGTTGACTTCATTCTCCTTTCCCAGGACCTCGGCGGCCCCAGGTAAAATGTTTCCCTCTTGATCGAGAATGGCTGTTCGGTTTGCGTTGTCCACCTTCACTGGGTAGAGCTGGTCTCGCAACACCCGAGCATTAGGTGGGGCCGTCTTCTGAGCTGCTTCCTTGACCCTGTGAAGCTCAGCTTCGTCTCTACATGCTACCTTGACACGTTCGGCATTTCTGGAAATCCTTGATACTGCTGCGCATCGCCAATTCGCATGTCCATCCGCGGTGCGGATCTCTTCCTCGATTGCTTTCCTGATTGATCCTGGGTGCACCTTGCTCTTATCTTCCTCTCCCATCCTGGACGTATCGATGGTGCAGTACAGCGTATCTGTTATTGTTGATGGCATCGTACCCACCGAGGTAAGGGTCTGAACATTGCTTGGTTGACTGCTCGGTGGCGTACGGGCAACATCTGCATACGACAGATTGAGTGCCGACGAATTTTGGATGTTGGACCACTGGGTCTGGATCAATCCAGCCACCTCTGCCTTCAGTGTTTCGATCTGCTTCGTGAATAATTCGGAGAGAGTCTCGATCTGGTTGGCGTGTGCCCGTTTCTGCTCCGCCATTGCCTCCATCTGTTCTTGCTTCTGTTCCTCTATGGCGCTCAGTAAGGAGGTAATCAACTCGATCAGTGCCTTGCTCTGCCCATTGGCCGTTGTGCTCGTCTTTCCGATCACTGATCGATTTGCAGTTGTAGTGGCTGCTGCCAATCGTTCTGCAACCTTCGCTGCAGATGTTCGGGTTCTCGTGGGCGCTGCTTGGTCCTTGGGTTGAGGCGTGATTGCGGTTCGAGTCGGTCGTGGTGCGCCAGGGGCCGTTGCTACGTGAATTGTCTTCTCTGGTCCGCTGTCATTGCTCTCGTCTTCATCCGCAAGGAGCATGACCCTTTCTTGTTCCAATGCTTTCGTTGTTTTGGCACGTTCACGACGCGACTGACGCGTCGGACCTGGGTCTCCTTCAACCATATCCGCACCACCCTAACCTTCCTCCTTGATGTAACTTCGAATGCTGAATGTCGAGCTGGTTCTATTCGCTGCATTAATCACCTTGGGGGGAACTTGTTATTCTCTAGTAGTAGTAGTAGTAGTAGTTTATTGCGCCCGGCTAAGCCTAAAGGGCCCTATTCTATATTACATAATACGCTTCCTTCGGTGTTTCTAATGCCTCCTGAAGCCCATACAGAACTGCTTCTATTTATATTTTCCGATTTCAGTAACACATATTCCACGTGGTCTCGTGCGTAGTTAGTGGCAAGTTAACTTGAAGTTCATTCCTCCAAGTGTTCAATGTCCTATTGTCGGCGACTGAAGCGAGACCTGCTGGGGACACGAGGTGATAAGGGGTTAGTCGGGATAAAAGAAAGAAATGGGATTTCCTATTGTAGGAAGTTAGTTGCCTACTCTACTTCCATGTCCAGTCGTCTTGTGGCTATGGCGAACTTGATCGTTGCTCGAACCGCGTCTATATTTGGTGTCCATGTCTCTGGGTCAGATGGAGCTTTCCCCCCAAGATGGAAGGAGAGGTTGCCTCTTCTAGTGTCTGTCTGTGCTAGCATTTGCGTTCGGTGTGCGTCCCATCTCGTGCATCGGAAAAGGAAGTGCTTGACAGTTTCTGTTGCCTGTCCGCAGGCACACTGGTCAGATTCCGCTGCTCCAATCCGGTGAAGATATCCGTTCAGTCGTGCCATTCCTGTACGGAGCTGTGCTAATACGCTCGCTTCTCTCCGCTTGAGACCGTCGTATAGGGTACGAGTATGTTTTCCTGGCAGTGCGGTGTCTATTTCTCTGGAATACTTTCCCACCTCGTCTGGTAGTGTCCTTATTGCCTTTTCTGCTTTTCCCCTGTTGATAGTTGTAGATTTGGCTTGGTAGCACTGCCCTTGTGGTGTTCGGTCTGGCTCGGTAGCCTGTCGTGCGGCTTCCTTTGCTCTCCTGCCGAGCTCGAAGCTCTCCTGAGACGGGATCCATATCATCGAGATAGAATTGCCTCCTTTTCTCAGCGCAGACGCTACCTCGTAAATCTCTTTAATGCTGGTTTGTCCTGATTGATGTCTTGGTTGGCTCGTTGCTAGCAGGGCTCCCTGGTTGTTTGAAATAATCGTGATCTGTCTTCCCACCAGATGTAGCGGTAGGCGCTTCATTGCCATCGCTATCGCGGCGAGTTCAGCCGTGTACGGGTTCTGCTCCGTTCTTGCTCCCAGCGTGACCGAGTATGCACTCGGTTCTCTACCTGTTACAATGCCGAGAGTGTCGTGGATGGCTCCTCCCATCCCCACTATCCTCTTTCTCGCGGACGAGCTTGTCGCAATCCGAATACCGCAGATAGTGTTCGCAATGTTGGTAATCTCCTCCGTTCCGAAGTCGATTGTAGCGGGGAGCCGTTCCTCCCACGGAGCGATTACATAAGGCTGAATAACCTCCATCTTATTTGTTGGCATGTTTTGATGCGCACAAGCTATCTTTTGCAATGGTGACGTGAATCTCCGGAGTGCTCTGGTGTTTAGCTTCGATATTGGATTCGTTTCGGGCAGCGTGCGGATGTTGACCCACACTTTCGTAGCCCTCTCTGCAAACCGCTCGCTCACTGTACGTATGCTGGCCTCGGCTTCTGCAACTGCGGTGGCGACGGTTCGGAAAAGCTCCTGTGACGGCCTGTGCTCCGATTCTTTGTATTCGGTTCATTAAGGCCATGCCCTTGTGCCCGCAAGCATGCATCCACACATTTGAAGCGTAGTCCACGACTGGCGCTACCGTCGCTCCAAACAACTGCCTTGCAGTTGAGGGAGAAACCAGCCGTAGTCGTTTTAATGCCATCGCGGCAAGAAGGCCCTTGGTTGTTGCTTTCCCGATGTGCTGTACATACCGGAGTCCGGAGTCCATAACGACTCCTAAGATCTTGGTCGCCTCCTTTGGTGCGATTGCCTCACCTTTGATAGTGAACGGTCTGGTACTGATTCGGTCATGCCGTCTAGTGAAATGAATGATTGCTGTCTTCTTGCCTTCGAACGTGGCTCCGCTCCGCCTTTCCCAGTCCATTGCTTTGTCGATGATAGCTTGAATCCCTTCTCGGTTCACATCCGCTGATGACCCTGTAACCCACGCGTTATAGTCGTCCACAAATGCTATTGATCCCCCATTTGCATTCAGTTTGTGTTGAACTAGGTCGGCATTGAAGAAGAGGAACAGGATTGGCGACAGTGGTGACCCTTGCGGTAGGCCTGCTTGTGGCAGTGGCTGCTGTTGAGACGTGTGGCCATTGACTAGTATGGTTGCGGTGCGTTCTGAGCAAAAAGCATCAATCCACCGTACTAGGGCCGGTGGGATGCCTCTCGCTGCGAGTCTCTGCAACAGCCTGTCCTTGTACACTCCATTGTATGCGCCCTTCACGTCGAAGCTAACCAAGCTCAGGACCTTCTTTGATCTCCATGCATTATAGATGTGTTCTTGCAACAGCAAAAGTGCCTGTTCAGCAGAGCGCTTCTTTCTGGCCCCGAAGTGATTCGTGGGGAGCAGACCAAAGGTCTCTACTGCGTGCGATATTCTCTCAGCAATCACCGATTCTAGTGTTTTCCCCAGTGTGGAGAGCAGCGAGATCGGCCTCCATGATTCTGCAACCGTGTAATCACCTTTGTTTGGCTTCTTCAGCGGTATGATCTTGGCATTTCTCCATTGTGTAGGGAGTTCCCCTTCGTCCAACGACGTCTGAAAGAGGAGCAACACCCTGTCCTTGACCACTGGCCATACCTGCTTCCATACCATGGCTGGTAACCCATCCTCTCCTGGCGCCTTCCGTGGCTTCGCCGCGAACATCCTCCGTTCGACTTCTTCCATGGTCGGGGGAGGCATCGACACTGCGGTTCGCTGTGGTCGTGGTCCTTCATCTTCTATCCTCTCCGGCAGTGGGGGAAAGAACACCGACAGCAGTTCCTCTGCTTGTTCAGTTTTGTTTTTCGTGGTGGATCCGTCTCTTCTCGTTAGCGGCGGTATCTTGTCAAATGCTGAACTGCCACGAGGATCTAGGTATTTTGCCGCTTGCCAGATGTTTGTGTCATCTGCGAGGAAGTCCTCCCAGTGCGCCTTTTTCTGTCTCCGGACAGCATCATGGTATTCCTTAGCAGCTTCATTTGCTTGCTGTTCTAGTTCAGGAAACATGCGACCCAACCGTCGTTGCGTTCTAGCCTGGTTCCTCCAGTACGTATAGACTCGCCGCAGCTGTGTGAGATCTGTTGTCCACCATCTCTTCGCGTATGGTGAAGGTTTAGCCTTTGGGGTGAGTGCATGGACTGCCTCCAGCACCGCGGTCATCAACCCATCTGCCTGTTGCTGTACACTGCCACCAAATGGAACGAAGCGAAGATTGGTAGTAATCCTGCCTTTTATGTCGGTCCACGGCGCATTTTTGAAAAGTAGCCTTGTTTCAACAGCTCGTTCCGGCGTCGCGACGTCGAACGTTGTCTGAATTGCTCTGTGATCGGATCCATGCTCGGTCGTGTGGACTGTACACTTCACCACTGATGTTGCCAATTCCTCGGAAGCCAGTACCAGATCAATTGTTGACTCATGATTCCCCCGTTGCCACGTCTTCGTTCCTCTCGAGAGCAAGCTGTGTAGGGCATGCTCACTCATGAGGTTGATGATCGGGTCGGCCTCTCCTTGCCTTTCCCCTGAGACGTCCTCTCCTCCCCATAATTGATCGTGCCGGTTGAAATCCCCGGCAAGTACCACATCCACGCGGGTGCCAATCTTGCTGCGTGTATCTCTTATTACCTGGTGTAATTCGCATATCGCAACCCTCAGTGCCTCTGCATCCTGCGGTTCAACGTAGACTGACACTACCAGTATCGACCGGTCTGGGAGTCGCAATACCGCTGCCGTGAGGTCCGATGATTGTATTGGCACCTGTTCTGCTTCGATATCCTTCCGAATCCAGAGCATGCTTCGAACCGCCCACCTTTCCACACGTTGGACTGTGGGTACTATTTTGATCCAGTTTGGGTGTCCCATAGGGGCTGTCACCAAAGTGCCGTCGATGATCCTCGCATATGGTTCAGATATCGCCAACACTCCACAATCCTTCAATTGCTCATCACTCATTAAACTGTGTTGCACCTCTCGCTGCTTCCGGACATTCAATTGGAGTATTTGAAAGGTTTTACGCATCCCGGGAGCGGTGGCGTGTTCCGCAGTTCCCGCTGAGCGATTCGTGTGGCCCTCCGCATGTAACACACTTTGGTATTACTGCTTGACATTCACTGTGGTGGTGTCCTACTTGAGCACACTTGGCACAGACTTGCGGTTGCGTGCATGAGTACGCTTTGTGCCCGATTTCCTGACATCGATAGCATTTCTGTGGACCATATCGCGGCTCGAAAACCCTGGTGTAGGCTGACTCTCCTGCGGCATGGAAGTATTGGTCTTGTAACAGACGTGCTGCTTCGCTGCCTTTGGTGACATAGACCACCATTGAACCATAAGCTTTACCCGCGTCTTTCCTGCTGAGCCACCCAATCTTGGCTATGTGGACCCCGTTTTCCTCCCCAAGGACTTCGGCGGCGCCCGGTAAAATATTTCCGTCGTGATCGAGTATAGTTGTTCGATTGACATTGTCCACCTTGACCGGGTACAGTTGGTCTCGCAGCACTCGGACTCCCTCGGCCGCAGTTTTCTGGGCCGCTTCCTTGACCCGTTGGAGTTCAGCTTCGTCTCTGCATACAATCTTGATGCGTTCCGTGTTCCTGGCGTCTCTGATCACCGCAGCGCAGCGCCAATTTGCTTGTCCTTCCACGGTGCGAATCTCCTCCTCAATTGCCTTCCGAACTGCCCCAGGTTGTGCCTTGCTTCTCTCTCCCTCCCCAACTCTAGACGTGTCAACCGTACAGTACAGCGTATCGGTCATTGTTGACGGCGTGGTGCGCAGGGAGGAGAGGGTTCGTACATTGCTGGGTAAGCTGTCTGGTGGCGTTCGGGCGACTTCTGCATACGATGGGGATGGGCTTGACGGTGCCTGGGCATTGGACAGCTGGGTCTGAATCTTTTCCGTCATATCTGTAACCTCTGCCTTAAGCTCTGCCTTAAGCTCTGCCTTAAGTGTTTCTATCTGCTCCGTGAAGGTCCGCGTTATGGTTTTGATCTGGGTCACGTGCTCCTTCTTCTGTTCCTCCACTGCTTTCAACAGCGACTTGACCAAGTCAGTGAGCACTTTGATCTGCATATTTACGCTTGCATTCGCTTTTTCGTGCACCGGCTGGTTCGGGGTCGCTGCCGCTGCTGCAGGACGTTCTCCTGCCTTCGCGGCGAGGGCCTTAACCTTCGTCGCTACACTTTGTTCCTTGGGATGCGCGCCGATCCCCGTTCGTCTAGTTTGCAATGGAATGGGACCTTCCTCAATTACTTCAATCGTGTCCTCTATATCGCTTGACACCGCTCTAGATCTTCTCTTGCTCCATTCTGATGCCTTCGACGTCTGGACGCGTTCCCGGCTCGACTGACGCGTCACGGCCTCCATGTTCTCCTTCCTCCACACAACTACCGATTCTCACTAATATGATTGCTGGCTGACTGGATTGCTGGCTGCCCTCAAAGGCCTTGTGTCTTCAATTGATAAATTTGAGTGGGATTTGATGCGGGACGGGATTTGTCACGGGATCTCGGTTATCATCTACGTTGGACTCGGCTTGGCCGCACCAAATGAGCCAAAGGGGTGGATCAAATCGGGCCTCTCTTTCATCTCATTCTGCATGGGATCTTTCTGGTTCGGCCGCTTTCACCGTTACTTGACGCCCAGCCGGCATTGGGTCCTTTGCGTGTCGATACTGGCACAGATGGGACTGATCACTATAGCAGCAGCAATCCTTACTTGGGCCCCACGGCCGACCGGTGAGAAAGACGACATCGACTGGAGCGTTCTCGTGCCCATTGCGTTGGTCGCCTTCCAAGGCTGTGGCCAGGCTATAACAAGCAGAGCGCTTAGATATAACGTTCTCCCTAGTGTTGTATTAACGAGTATCTACTGTGACCTGTTCTCAGATACTGAGCTGTTTGCGCCGCATAACACCGAGAGCAATCGCAAGTTTTGTGCACCGGTCTTGCTTTTGTTCGGCGTCATTATAGGTGGTTTGTTGGCTCACAGTTCGATCGGTATGGCTGGTGTTTTGTGGATCGCGGCTGGGCTCAAGTTGTTTGTAGTTCTTCCCTGGCTCTGGCAAACTGCTGAAGATTAGCGGTATTATATGGTCAGAGGGCAACATAATGGCTCTGGGATGTGGTTGAGCTAAATTCCGAAATTACTTCTTAACTACGTATCATAACAATTTCTAACCTAGCACATTCGAATCAGAAGATGAGAATACAAATTCGTTAATATTGGAACTCTTCTTTCAGTTATACAATGGTTGTGATCATTACATGGCAGACGTGAAGTGGTGGTTACTTGTTCTTTTAGGAGATGCTCCTGAGATTGGCAAAGCCACGAACAAAAAGTGGCGTGATTTCAATGGGAGTTCGCTGCTCCTGAACTTAGCCATGGCCAGCACAACGAGAATAATATGTACTCATTCCCCACATCATTCAAATCCGGGATGTTACTGATCTTCGCTATGCTTGTAAGGCCAAGTGATGCCCTTATTGTTAGAATTGTGGTCGCTGAGCTTAGATGGTGTCAAGTTGGCCACGTGACCACAGACAACGCTAGTTGCTTCGTCATGGCCAACCCAGTGATGAGACATCGCAGAGTGGTCGATGGTTTGATCGGTACGAATATTCTGGCCTGCTTAAGTCGAAAGTGAGCTAGGAAGCTAACCATATGTCTTTACAAGACTTCACTGGCCGACTTCTTGTTGCCTTTTGGCCAACCCCTGCTACAATCTTAAAAGAGAACCACAGTCTGGTCCCTCTTCGTGATTATGTTGAGGTCATCTTGCGAAGGTCTCGAGCAACCTACGCTATGCTTTTAGCTACGTTGTACTACCTGGCCCTCCTACAGTCAAGGATTTTGCGGCAAAAGCCAATAGCCAATTCGATGGAGGACTTAAAGAGGGTCAGGCCATTGCAGTGCCAGCGGCGCATGTTTCTTGCTGCGCTTATTTTAGCATTTAAGTACAGTCAAGAACGGAACTACTCATTAAGCGCATGGGCGGCGATATCTGGGCTCTGTTCGGAGGAGATAAAATCGAATGAGGCGGTTTTTCTCTCGACGGTCGACTGGCACCTTTATATTCCTCATGCTGTCTTTGAGCGCTGGGCTTCGGAAGTGGTCTACTATGCCAAGCTGCCAGATCGGGCACTGCCTGACTCCCTACTTAGTTGTCTCAAGGAGGATCCCAACTGGCCGTATGGATCATTAATGCTTAAACCTTGTTCATACCACTTAAATATTCAGGAGCACTTTGTGGCAAAACCAGCCCTGATATGCCACCGAAGACGCATTTCTGAGTCGGGCCATATTTCCTGCCAAAAAGCCTCGTCCGCACTCTCAGACTCTACCTCTCTCTAGCCCACTGTTAAACTCCGCCTAAAGTTCTGGTGTTACGCCTGCTACACGCCTCGCCGTATCGAAGTTAGGCATATCACAGACGAAATGTTGGACCAAGGCCCACTTTCTATGTCACAGTTGGTGCGATTTACACCAATTTTATATGCATGTACTGTACTTATTCTTTACAATTACCCTTTACAATAGCTCAATTCAGTCGTCGCTTAATGCGCTAATTTGCACCTCACACCAGCGCAACAAATCTATAATAACAAAGCACTGCGAAATAAGTGGCTGATTTTCGCCCGTGCACAACAACGTATATAGTAGATAAATTTCTTTATTTGATTTTATAACCGCATGAGTTGCCCAACAAGAGGGGATACTCGGAACACGAGATGTATAACAAGAAGTTTGTGGATATATAAAAAGAATTTACTGGATCTGGGGCCAGAGTGACCTAATATGCCTCACTCCTTCGTTGGGTCGCATAGACTTGGAGATCATATTGAGCGCCCAAGCCTTCGCTAGCTGCTAAAACTGGCTGGTTTAATTCGACAAACCCTTGCTCTACTTACCCACAGTCTACGTGATGTAGCGTTTTGACCGTCAGGAGCGGCTACTGAGACGGGGTAGACCCAACTCTGGGGTAGCTAATCTCCTGCACCGCGCCACCCAAACCTATCTGTTGCACGTCGCACGACAAGCTTTCAAAGATTCCTCCTCCCCTGGTCGAAACGTTAAATCACATCAAAAAGGGCCAAACTCTCACAGCCTCCCTCCCAATTAGGTGCAAGGAGACTCCAAGTTGAAGATATATTTATTCTATATAGAACTAATATCGTGTAGGGGCTCCATTAGCGTCAATAATAAGCCCCAGCACCCATCCCACCACGAGTTGTAAAGCTTCTTAAGGTACTCGTCAGTACTGCCCCCCAAACCTTCCAAATCAACTCTCGTAGCCTCGATATTATTTTGATTATATTTAGTTCTTCATCCAACTCCAAACCTGCTCTATTAGGTTCAAATCGTGCGAGCAAGGAGGCTAATTGAGCCTCCTACTTCCATTGGCATCCGTCCGGTGCCGGGTAATCTTGGCCGGGGAGCAGGAGCACCATCCTACATCTAGATATAGGCCGTATTGGAGAATAAAAAGTCCTTGGTTGTAGGCAAAAAATTACACACAGAACCTGTGGCTCGTAATAGCCCCCCACTCCTTCCCCCAAAAGAACGCCAGCACCTTCTTCCCATCGACGACCGTACCAAGACACATCCAAGCACGCAATTTATTACGAATGCAATTGAGTAACCCGTTACTGGTATGGGAAAGACTACTATTCGAGTTGGGCACGAAATTCCTATACTATGGAAACCATCCTTATATAGATATTAGTGCTGACTGGACCTTCATAGACTCTTCACTGTTCCAAAGGCTCGTTACTTGACCACACAATAGACGGCCCCCCAGACTTACCTCTATGTTCCCCAATGCGACCAAAAGAATCCAGACGAACGGTATTTGCATGCCTAATTAGGAAATTAAACTACCGTGCACAAAGCGATAACGATCACGGCAAGCGGAGGGCGACAGGCACTCGCGTTAACCCAAAGCGACGGATTGATTCAAAATATACATCAGACTTTACTACCTGAGTTGTACATCTGGCAACTGCCTGTTCCTAGCATTCAGCGACCAGAAATCCGTTTGCTCATCCAGTCTAAACCGGCCGATCAAGTAGCCGCGCCTGCAGTATAAGAGAAAGACTGGATTATGGGAGTCACCGCTGTGTCACCCGCGCATGAATTGCTCTGGCTTATGCGTCCAGATATATCTAACAGCGGGCATTTCTACCACCAATTGTTGAACGCCCATCGTCCACCTTCAATTAATTTGTCCAGCTTTCCATCTCGGCCACTCACAAGATCTCTACTCCACCAGTCGCGCCGAGGGCCTTACCAATTAGCTATGTCGCACATCAGTATAGATCAGGGACAGCTTGCATACCTTCTTGATAGACCCATAGATGGCAAATTGGCCAGCACCCATCCCGCCCACCATGATCAAGCGCGGCGCAATGCCACTATAACTGCCACGAAGCCCAAGCTCCCTCGCGATCTTAAGCAACCGGCTGAGGGTTCCTTCTCCCGGAAGACCACTAGTCTTATTGATCTTGCTCAGCATAGTATCGGCAGGTTGTGACACGAGCGCAGCCGCACAGCCAGCGAGTAGGCCAGAGCTTAGGTCGACCGCAGTTTGAGTAGTGTTAGTGATCGTTGACCTGTTTATCGTCGTATAAGCAACTGCCTGAGCCTTTTCGAATACAACGAACGCAGCCATTGTATACGGGACCCTGTATGACAGTCATTATGTTGCTTGCATCTAAATACATATGGAGATGACTACTGCTTCAACAATATAGGCCCGAAGCCAGAGTAAAATGCACCAAAGCCCTCTTGCTTGGCTATCTTGGTAAAACCACTCACAAGACCACTAGCAAAGGCAGGCTGAGAGACCAAACGAATGCGGGTAGCCTCAAGTGGGCATAGGGCGATATCGCCAAAGAACTCAGCAAGCGCAGCGGACGCGAGGTAGACGGCGGTGCGGTTATTTGACGCGGTCTCATTCCCGAGCCAACCAATGCTCTGCTTTTTGAAAAATTCATAGCCTCCGAATCGTAGAGCTCCCTGCAAGAAATAGCCAACGACCGTGGGTCCGAGGCCGGTGAGAAGAGCTGGAGCGCCCCCTTTGGTAATGACTTGTCGGAAAGCTCCTATGAGACCACGATTATAAGTGATGGGATCGAGCTGAATTCTGGTCTTGATCCTATAGAAATAGATAAAAGTCAGCAATCTTGGCTCCGAGCGGTAGTTCATGGTGTGGACTAACACGTCAACAGGAGTGAGAACTCCATGGGTTACTGAGCAGCAGATTGCGCCAGCAAAAGCGTATCTTGTATATAACTGGAATCCAGTTAGCTTATTGGGACGAGTACGCGTGACCTCTGGGGCTGTGTTGATCTTTATCAACTTCGTGGTAATCGGCGGTGAGGCCATAATGATTGGCGGAGCCAGCACAAGTGAAGAGCCTGTCAGTAGGCTGAATTGAGGCCATGAAATACCTGAGCAGGATCTGGTATCTGGAATTCAACAGCTCTGTTGGCAGTGTTTATTGCACACAAGTGGTTTTGAGAGCAGAAAGCAAGGAGAAACAGCAGGAAGGTTAGCTCTCTCTCGTAAGTCTACCGCTCAGCGTTGGCCCAAAACCCCTGGATTGGACAAATTGTCTGGTCAGGGGCCATTTTAGTATGGCTTTGCTCCGATATCCAACCCGAGTTGCTCCGAAGAACGGAGAAGCTGAGACCACGACTCAGCAGCGAGATGGTAAGCTGCTCTAGAGGTACTCTTAACTGGATTCTCCACGCATCTCCTGTGAGCTTCTACCTGAGACTCTATATAGAAAAAGCCAAGCTCATGGATTATCTAGAGAGCCGTCTTAGATTGAAGCCGTGTTTTTAATCTGTTTGATACAAAGTCTAGTCTAGGACAGTATATCTTTATAATAGGTGTCTATCGTGCCGTTTCCTGAACATCTCGGCGTAGCGTTTTCCATGAAAAGATCTACTCTAGAAGACCCCATGAATAATAACCCAACTAACGGATCGTGGACAAGACCATAACCACCTCAGCCCGTCTTTCTCTTCAAAATGCTAAGACCCTCCCTTATCTCCTTGAGCTCAACCAGACGAGCTTTCTCGCCTCCTTGCATAAGTCTTATATGCTCCTTCCTCAGCTCCGCAAAATCTTCATCTAACCGTTTGTGCCATGGATACAATACAAATACTTGGAAACATAGAGCGGAAGTGGCAATAGCGAAGTTGGTGAAGGAGAATCGGCGCGTAACGATCATGGTTGCGGGTCAAAAGCACGTTGGATTATGCGTGCGGTAACTTGCTGGTCAGCGTGTTGCAGAGCTGACGATTCCGAGTGGCGGTAACCTCTGAACTACCGCCGTTGAGGGGAGGTTGGTGTGACGGGAGTCAGACCTGTAAAGGAATGGTAAGCATAGATAGAGGCCACCAATTCCAGCGAGTGACAACTTACTGATATGTAAAGCCAAAGCGATGGTGAGGCTTGGGGCGAAAGAAATCTCAATTCAACACGAGTTGGCTGTCCTTATTTGTTCGGCGCCGTTCGGAGCGAAATCGCGGTCTGGCGCCTTGCACGTGCCCACTGTAATGCGCCATTTTCTCGAGGGCGAAGATTTATTTAGTGAAGATCAGAATGTGGCTGTTTCAAGGCCTGTTGATCTGTCACTCACAATGGCCCTCGCCGGAGAGGACCCAAATTAGGTTAGTGGTTCAGGCAGGTTTAAATCTTATAAGTGCCGTCGCCGCTCAGGCGCGGCAGCACACTTCCTAGACATCTCTACTGTGCACTGCACCATCCTCAATATCCGTCCACATTACCTATACAATAGCTGACGGTTGTCCGTTATGAATACAGTAAGCCCCCGGACATCTGATTAAGATCACCATTTTTTTACTTACCTTTCAACAGGTCAGATCTTTCTGGTATGTTCCAGCCCTGCGGCTTTGAGAATACCTACGCCTAACCGGCTTAGGGTGGGCTGGGGTAGCCTGTGTATTGCTGGGGGTGGCGCATATTACTTAGCAAAGCAATCTATCGATGCCGAACGCCGGCAGCGACGTGAGGAACAGCTGAAGCGACAACAAATGCAAACGCACCTCGAACATGCTCCCCTGGCTATTGCAGACCCTTCATCCTCATCTCGCCTTGAAACAAAGACGACAACACCTATCTGCAGCAGACTAAAGGGACAAAGTCGCAGACCGAATGAGCAGGTTGATATGTCAAACACTCTGCCGGACCATGGTTCAGCTTCTTCAGGTGCCTCGATCCACATTAGAAACTTGGGGATGGACGAGAGCAAACAGGGAGCATGCTATATTACGGAGGACAGGAAATAGGCATCCTCGGTGGACATGTACGTTAAGGTTGGCAATCTGCCCGGTCCTGAAGTATATTTGTCTTCTTTGTTCCGCTTCGAATGCGACGCTGCTGATTTGTCCTGGTCGCCTATTATCAAGACGGCATAGCGACTAAGATTGGAGCCCTCTATGTAGAAGATGGGGGAATGGCTAGCGATAAAGGCGCTGTTTGATGAATGGCTACTGCGGCCATGGCCTGGAGTATCAGGTCAAGCATGCCAGATCTCAGAGATGGGAAAGACATGGACGAATTTGGGGACGATTCCTTTCAGTTAATAGAGAGAATGGCATGCAATAACAAAAATTAAGAGTTTTAGTAGCAGTGCTCATTAATATGGCCAATTTCGAGATAGAAGGTAGACATACCATTTACGGGCAATTGTGGGAGCTGCACTAGTTCGTCATCGAACATTCGATATCCATCGGCGCGCTTCCAATAGCTTGGCCCAGGACCAGTTTTAGGCTTGTGGCTCCTTGTTGGATCCCTGTTGCCACGAGTGTTTCTTACTCGCAGCAGCTACGGCACTGGTGGTGGGGTCGATGAGCCTCTTCCCTTCTGTTTTAGAAGATTTTTTCTCCCTTGTTCCCCTCTTTTTTAAATCCTTACCTTTAACGTATTCCACAAGCGAGCGGTCCACCCAAGCGAGCGGTCCACCCAAGCGAGCGGTCCACCTTAGCTCTACCTAGCCACTTTAAATACATATATTTCTACAACGCCTTGAGGAATTTAATTCTAATAAAAATAATTAATCTACAATGTCTTGAGGACCTAGGGAACATGTTGTAATGCGATGTCCTGGCTCGCGGCAGCGTCCACATCGCCTTTGACGTCCCACAGTCGCATGTGAACTATTACTACTTTGACGCATATCCTCCAAAATTTGGGTATTAATGTCCGATTGATCAATTAAATTTAGGCCGTCTTGAACTGTAAGAGACCCTCGCTGCTGAATTCGCTTTTTTTGGCGATGTTTTCGCTGTGTTACAAGTTCGTTAGCCTTGTGAAGAGCAGCATTTTCCGCCTGAAGAATCGCGAGCTGATGAGCTATTTTGTGCGCGCCCTTGAGGACCTGATCAACTGCTGTATTGATGGCTGTAGGAGAGCTGTTTTGATGGCGTGCAATTTTAACTTTAATTAGCTCCGTTTGCGAGGTTAATTCAAGAGAGTTGCTTGGTGTTTTCGGCTCCCAGGGAACGTCTTCTGCGATAGGGGGTGTTGGAGTCCTGAATTGAATATCAAGTTTTGAAATTACAGCCTCTGGATCGTACGGAACGAGCCCTGCACCTCGAAAGCCTCCTTGCATATTGCTTTTAGTAAAAGAGGCTTCAAATGCTGCTCGAAATGCTGGTAGGAACTCAAGTTTAGTAATGTGGTTAATGCCGCTCCGGATCAAGTCCTCAATCTGGCCGCCGTACGCCTTTTTAAGAGGCGCAAAGCAGCCTACATCAAGTGGCTGAAGGAAATGAGACGCATGTGGAGGCATACAGAGTGTAATAATATTGTTTTCTTTGCAGAAATCCTGGAATTGAAGCGAGTGGTGGCTCTCGTGGCCATCAATGACAAGGAGACGATATGTGCCCTTTGTACGCCTCTTTGTGTGCTTCTCAAAGTGCTGAAGCCATTCAAAACCAAGCTCATTTGTCGTCCAGCCGTTTTCGCTTACACTGAGAACCCAATCACCTGGTATTTCTTCGCTGTACCATGCTGAGAGATGGTATTGTCCAGCGAAGATTACGAAAGGGGGAATGGCCCAGCCTTGCGCGTTGATTCCCTGGATCACTGTAACCCATTCGCGATTTCCTGGCTGTACCATTTTAGGTCGATAGCGTCGCTCTGAGGCCGTAATAACCTTTGCCGTGGAAGCGATGCCCATCATAAAGCCTGTTTCGTCGAAATTAAAGATGTCGTCTTCGTGGATACCGTACTTAGCGATAGTATTCTGTACGAGTCTAAACCACTTCCGGATAACCTTTGGATCTTCGTTCTTGGCTCTCTGGTAGTCGTACTTGCGATTGAATCGTGTTTTAAGCTCTGGAGAGCGCTTGACAAAGTTCCCTGCCCAATTCTTGCCAACCTTGCCTCCACTGCGAGCCCGGAGAAGGTTATTGGCCATATTTTCCACGGCACTTAATCGGGGCGAAAACCCTCGTGAATCTAGGTCTAGGATATGTTGAATAATAACTGATTCTTCTAGCTCTGTAAGCTTTCTCGAATTGGGCGTGCAATCGCGTCGCGGACGGATTCCGGCGCGTCGTCGTCGGAGCGTCGTTCGCACCGCGTCGTACGTCTTTATTGCGCTTCGTCCGCTTTGAAATTGGCCGTGATTGATAGCATTTATAGCAAGAGATATTTTACCCTCTTTATGAGGTAATTGAAGAGAAGATGGTTGTTGCATTGTATATTAAAGATTATAGGTCGCGCTTTTTGGTTGGGGTGGACCGCTCGCTTGGGTGGACCGCTCGCTTGTGGAATACGTTAGACGAAAAGCCTCATTTTGAGCACGGTTGCGCACGTCCCTAAGGTGGCATTATACAGTCGAAGAGATAGCTGCTCTGCTTTCTACTTGCAGTTCTCAAGTATACCAATTCTCAGTTCCCCAGCGAGAAGTGCTTCACTCCGCCCCTGGAAGCACAAGCCGAGCGTGACCGCTCGACCGCAAAATCACGAAGAATTTCACGTCGAAATTATAAAAACCAACGCAGAGGCAGGCAGCCGACATATATATACCGTTCCTCCGAGCAGCAAACGAGAGCCCCACTTCCTGACTGTACGGAAAAGCGAAAAACAGGATAGCTGTAACTTAGCAATGCTGACGCGGTCTAGCAGGATGAGGTCAGGGCTTGGCGTCAAGAATGGAAGGCCTATAGAAGGATGATGAATGGGATGACGGAGGATGTCGGCTTAACGCAAGTCCTGGGATACCGTTTCGGGCTATGAGAATCCTGGTTTCTGGCTGAGTGTTAAATTGACGTGGCCCAGATGCACCCAGATGCACCAGCCTCAGCGCCCAATTCCGCCAGAGGAAAACCGCCAAGTGGAAGTTTGGACCGTTAATGCACAATCCTGGCAAACAGTGCGGGCGCATCCAATTTTGCGTATATGTGTGTGCCAAGTAAAATCACCCTATGTACGTAAAGAAACAACTCCCCAGGTTGTCAGTGGTTTCAAGATAAAGCTGAGCGTTTCTTTTACTAGGGTACAGCCTATTTGCAGTACTGTTTCGTCGGGGTGCGATTCAGGAGAACCCTTGTAGAATGAAGGCGGTCAGAAAAAGGACCACTCAAATTTGTATGTAACCCTTGGTATCATAACTGATTGATATCATATTGACCTCGTCGTCGCTACCTTGCTGTCGCCTCTCTCAAATGGCATCGACTGCATCTGCCACTGTAAATTTGCCCTCCCTGGAAGCTCCCAGCATCGATTCTACGGCTTCTATTGTCGAACTTTTATCTCTTCCTCCGCAAGGTGAATTCAATTCGTATAATGAGCGTTTTGCTTTTGCTCAAGCGCACGGCTTCGGTTACAATAAACACCATTTTTTTCAGTGAGGTCCCCACCAAATCTTATGATTGGCGGCAGAATCGAGCTTTCTACAGGGGGGCTCTTGAAGATTTCTCCGCAATTCAACCCTGTCAACCCCCCTGTCAGTGATCCACCTGGGGGGGTTTTTGTCTGCCCCCAAACCATAAGCTTCAAGGAGGGCAAAACCATATTTATATGATCATGGTCACTCACCAGAATCAAGAAATTGCTTTGTATATCTTTAGGTCCATCATTCACTCACTTAACACCTTCGATTTTGTCCATTGCATTAGAAGTTGGACTAAATCCCATCTAGAGTAGTGTAAGCTTAACGCGAGCTTCAGCACGCAAAGAGCACGCATAATAAGCCATCAAGATATCCATAGTCACGTGATTTCGCCAAATACAAGTCGATGGGTATTACCCTTTAATAGTTAATGGTTTTTATTTAGAAGTATATAATGACGTTTAAGTCAGGACTTTCTACTAGCGAAATCGTAGCGATTATCTTCGGCATCATGGCCACAATTCTCGGCGTCGCAGCAGTTCTTGCTACCCTTGCAGCACGTACTTCGCGAATGCCATCAGGTACACCTCTCTTTCGACATTTCTCTCTATACTGCTTATATTTTTATGCTAGGGGACCCTGAAAATCGAGTTGGAGCTACCAACAATCATTCTTCCGATGCAATTATCAAAATTATCGAGCTCCTTCCCCAAATCATACACGGGCATAGTCCTCGGCGTGCTAACGGCGCCATTCGATTAGAGAATACTAGTCATGAGCGAACAGACTGATAAGAAGACAAGAGTTTTAGTTATTGAGCTCCAGGCCAATTTAAGGTTCTTGGGATAAGGATAGATCGTGGGGGGTTTCTTTAGAGTTATTACTGCGTAAAGCCAATATAACACTAGTTTCAAAGTAGAATTCATTAAAAAGACGAAGCTGTTAGCCCTTTATGCTAAGCGGTCCATCAGGTACGCTAGTCGAGCAGCAAGCAGCCTGTGAATCTTTAGTAAGCGGGAATGCGCCATGCTCGTGGGATTAGACGCGGTATCCTACAGCATGTTGAATACAGTCGAAACTGTTTATATGGGAACGCTTGGTTCCAAATCCTGATTCCCATATATAGGGGTTTCCCATGTAAAGAGGTCTTATGTAAGCAAGATTATATTGCATTCTAGAAGCATTTTCTAGTGGTATATACACCAAAATCGTCTGCGGCCTTGCAATTCAGGTTCCGTAGATATCGAAGGCCATATTTCTCTTCATTTGTAGGATTACGACGCCTTCGACTTCTAGGCTGTGCCTCGATTAGTACACTTAGGATAACTGGTTTCCTAGCTCGTCGATAAGGCATAATGAAGCTTAGAAAAGGTCAAAACAAAGGTATTTTGGTTCAATTAAGGGGTGTTGACAATCATATAATAACTAATCTGGGAACAGGAACTTAGGCCCCACCACATTCTTATATGGGAATGCACCAAAAAGCTTGTATTTCATTCCCATATGCTTTTAAAGAGGTTTTCCCATCTACCCACTATAAAATCGACTGTTCCAGGCCTTCATTCCCATATCTAGAGGTTTTTCATATAAGGAGTTTCATATAAACAGTTTCGACTGTACTGTCGAAATACCTACCACGTAGCAAAAGGCGTAGTAGCTATTGACTACGCTCTTGCCGGTGTGGTTCTGGTATTCGTTGATTCTTTGATTCTAAGCTACGGTATCGCGAGGTTATAGGTCCTGTGTTGAACAGGTTAGGTCTAAGGATCATACCTAGCCTATTGGAGAAGTTTTAGGTATGATTGCGCAAGATGCATAGGTACTTTTGCATTCGATGATGAATCTACTGACGTATGCGTTACGTCGTATGTCGTACTCACGTGTGGGTATCACACCTCTATAAGCAGAGAGATTCTCTCCTGTAGTTCATGTTCTACAACCTTCAGCAATTGACTTGTTTACCCCATACTCTCTGAAGGCCCCGTGACTCTCTTTTCTACTTCAAAATCCTGAAAGGACCCACAACTTCGCGTTCACGTGATTCAATTTATATGCGTTCAGACAGATATCTTGGTGGAATTTATGAATCATAGACTTCTTGAAATGGTGCTTGCTAAGATTCTTTGCTTATTACTATATCTTTCTCTTGTATTTGCAAATTTCGTGTCAGGAGCAGGCTCCACCTGAGAACAAATACTTTCTTAGGACATTGACTTCCCAGAACACAACTTGGCAGGAGAATACAGTCTCTAGGACTACGGGTTTTAGAATTGTAAGTGCTTTAGGACCGCAAAAGATACTAGGAAGAATGGAATCGCCAGCATATTTGTTACAGTAATAAAAAATATACGGCGAAACGACACAGAAACAGGGGTCTTAAATAATGGAGCATTAACAATGCGAAGGTTTAGAATAAAGAGATGGTATTAATCAGGATAAGAGCTTTGTGCTCGACCGTGTAAATCGCTTCACACCCCACAAACTGTAGGTTCCAGATCTTGGCACCACAATTACCCGCACTAGCATGAATAGAGCTAGTTATCGACAGACCCCATACAGCACGACCATCAGGCGTAAAAAGTGGGTATACTCCTAAATATTAATGATAGCAAGCGTGATTTACAGTAATTGAATACCCAAGGCTACCTGCTGTGCTCTTCGTAAAGCTTAGGCTCGATAAAACAACGCAAACGGCAGAGCTAGGTTGGAAGGTATAGTGCAGTTATGGGGCGTTATCAAACAGTATACAGAAATGTTGGAACGCATGTAACTAGTCACGTGAAGAGTTGTGGGTCCCTTTCGGTGTCAGAAATAGGGTCTATTGGGCAGGGAATCAATTGGAGGATCTGCGAGGGTATCACAGCGATGGAAATACAGGCTTGTTGGAGCGTTACAGATGATGATATTGTCTACAGCGATGAGCCGTAAATGAGGGAAGATGTTTCTAGCTCCTTGGCCTACTTACGTAAGCCTCTTCGCGACACGTAGCTTAGAACACAACAATCGACACACATCTTACACCTGACGCCAACGAGCATACTAAGTGAAATCACTAGTCTGCCCGGCGACCCGTGAGATGCAGTCGACCGACAAGAAAGAACACACATATTATACATAGAAGTTAATCCTATACAGCTATTTTACTTTAACACCTACCGTATATGGGAATGCCGCTAAAGTCTCGGCAATCTATTCCCATATCCCTAATATAGAGATTTTCCTATATACACACCTAAATTTCGACGGTGCCGCAATTCTATTCCCATATATAGAGATTTCCCATATATCAGAATCCCATATAACCAGATTTCACTGTAAAGGGTGCCAATTGGCCATGCACCATCCTACGCTTCTTGCGGCTGAGAATCGACAATTACGGGCCGCAAATGAAAAGGTCAAGAAAAAAAGAGCTAAAAGAAATCATTCGTACGTAAAGGAGGTGTTTTACAGGTTTTAGAGGTTCAAAAGAGTTGAATCAAGTTACAGCTTCAATATCAGCTGTATATCAAGTAGTTGATCAAAAACGTAGCTCTAGTACGTACACGTGCCCCAGCGACGTGTAGTATGTGTAAATCGCTAGAACACACTGCTCGTACATGCCCAGAACGTCAATAAATCAATCATTTCAATCCGTAATTTGATATTTTAAGTGGTTGTGATATAATTGCAATTCAAAGAGCAAAAATAGTGGTGGTTGCAGGGATACTGTACCACTCGCATATCTGTACCACTTGCTTATCAGGTACGTTAGGCGTCGGCTCTCGAAAGTCGCGTGACGCTATCAACTTACAGGGTTTGTTGCTGGGTCAACAGCGTCAAACGCGATATTTTGGATGACGCGAGAATGAAGAATACCTACAGGCGGTGCTTTTCTTCAAACTCTGCTCCTCCAAAAACACCTCTCCAAGATCCAACCATGGCAATTACATACCCTCTAGAGCAAAAGCCGCAATACGGTCAGTCTTGAGCATTTATCGTAGCCTTCAGATTGCTGATACCCAATACAGAGCAGCGCGCCCTGAACCCAATTCCCGCCAAACAACGAAACAATTCCGTGATCCCTTTCATCATAAATGAACGATCATGCGAGTGTTGCCAGGATCGGCGTTATCTCGTTGACGGTGAATTAAGAAGTAGGAGACATTTAGTTGTGGGATACAGAGCAGTCGTTCTAGGACAAGAGCACAACGGACGCAAGGTTGCATTGAAGAAGGATGTTGATGAAAGCTCAATACTTTTGGACCTGCATCACCCCAACATTATAGAATTCCACGGCCTACTCACCTACAACGGCCTCGAGTATATGGTTCTGGACTTTTGCCCAAATTCTACGTTGGAAGATATGATACAAGCACGAGAATATCTTACCGCGCCCGAAGCGCGTGAATTTGGAATCCAAATCGCCGGGGGTCAAATATCTTCACAATACAGCACATCTTATGCACCGAGGTCTACAGACACAGGATATACTTCTAGACTCGAACATGAGGATTAAAATAACAGGTGTTGGGCTTGCAGCGCGCCTCAGATCACCTGCCGACCGTATGTTCGATGTACCATCAACATATGAGTATATGGCGCCAGAGATGCGTGATGGATGCGGCCACGATAAGAGCGTCGATTTATGGAGCCTTGGCATCATCATGTAAGCACATTTAAACTCGGAAAATCACTCCTGCTAATTTTATGAAGTATGAAGATGCTATTTTTTCGTTCAGGCAGCCAGCATCCAGACCGTCCAGTGCAGGTGGAGGGCCGAAAATTGGTTGAAAAGATTCTTGTGCAGCGCCCTGACCCAGACACGATAGTAATGGACCCATTTTTCGCAGGTCAGTACCTGCCGAAGATGAACGCTAGCATTCGCACTGAGCCCCGACGACGCCAAGTCATGGAGCAGATCATGACGTGCTGCTATTCCAACAACATTGTAGAAGAGCTGGCGTTGGCAGAGACAGCAATGGCAAATTTTGGCCGTGTGTCGGAACCAAGAAGTGCAAGAATCCAATAAGGAGTGAGAAGGAGGGAATATTGGTAGAGTTGGGCTTTGAATGGGCGTAAAAACATTTATCCGAGATTTT
>CAKJVC010000024.1:0-39261 GCA_918026815.1 Chalara sp. BL73 | reverse complement strand
ATACCTACGCCTAACCGGCTTAGGTGGGCTGGGGTAGCCTGTGTATTGCTGGGGGTGGCGCATATTACTTAGCAAAGCAATCTATCGATGCCGAACGCCGGCAGCGACGTGAGGAACAGCTGAAGCGACAACAAATGCAAACGCACCTCGAACATGCTCCCCTGGCTATTGCAGACCCTTCATCCTCATCTCGCCTTGAAACAAAGACGACAACACCTATCTGCAGCAGACTAAAGGGACAAAGTCGCAGACCGAATGAGCAGGTTGATATGTCAAACACTCTGCCGGACCATGGTTCAGCTTCTTCAGGTGCCTCGATCCACATTAGAAACTTGGGGATGGACGAGAGCAAACAGGGAGCATGCTATATTACGGAGGACAGGAAATAGGCATCCTCGGTGGACATGTACGTTAAGGTTGGCAATCTGCCCGGTCCTGAAGTATATTTGTCTTCTTTGTTCCGCTTCGAATGCGACGCTGCTGATTTGTCCTGGTCGCCTATTATCAAGACGGCATAGCGACTAAGATTGGAGCCCTCTATGTAGAAGATGGGGGAATGGCTAGCGATAAAGGCGCTGTTTGATGAATGGCTACTGCGGCCATGGCCTGGAGTATCAGGTCAAGCATGCCAGATCTCAGAGATGGGAAAGACATGGACGAATTTGGGGACGATTCCTTTCAGTTAATAGAGAGAATGGCATGCAATAACAAAAATTAAGAGTTTTAGTAGCAGTGCTCATTAATATGGCCAATTTCGAGATAGAAGGTAGACATACCATTTACGGGCAATTGTGGGAGCTGCACTAGTTCGTCATCGAACATTCGATATCCATCGGCGCGCTTCCAATAGCTTGGCCCAGGACCAGTTTTAGGCTTGTGGCTCCTTGTTGGATCCCTGTTGCCACGAGTGTTTCTTACTCGCAGCAGCTACGGCACTGGTGGTGGGGTCGATGAGCCTCTTCCCTTCTGTTTTAGAAGATTTTTTCTCCCTTGTTCCCCTCTTTTTTAAATCCTTACCTTTAACGTATTCCACAAGCGAGCGGTCCACCCAAGCGAGCGGTCCACCCAAGCGAGCGGTCCACCTTAGCTCTACCTAGCCACTTTAAATACATATATTTCTACAACGCCTTGAGGAATTTAATTCTAATAAAAATAATTAATCTACAATGTCTTGAGGACCTAGGGAACATGTTGTAATGCGATGTCCTGGCTCGCGGCAGCGTCCACATCGCCTTTGACGTCCCACAGTCGCATGTGAACTATTACTACTTTGACGCATATCCTCCAAAATTTGGGTATTAATGTCCGATTGATCAATTAAATTTAGGCCGTCTTGAACTGTAAGAGACCCTCGCTGCTGAATTCGCTTTTTTGGCGATGTTTTCGCTGTGTTACAAGTTCGTTAGCCTTGTGAAGAGCAGCATTTTCCGCCTGAAGAATCGCGAGCTGATGAGCTATTTTGTGCGCGCCCTTGAGGACCTGATCAACTGCTGTATTGATGGCTGTAGGAGAGCTGTTTTGATGGCGTGCAATTTTAACTTTAATTAGCTCCGTTTGCGAGGTTAATTCAAGAGAGTTGCTTGGTGTTTTCGGCTCCCAGGGAACGTCTTCTGCGATAGGGGTGTTGGAGTCCTGAATTGAATATCAAGTTTTGAAATTACAGCCTCTGGATCGTACGGAACGAGCCCTGCACCTCGAAAGCCTCCTTGCATATTGCTTTTAGTAAAAGAGGCTTCAAATGCTGCTCGAAATGCTGGTAGGAACTCAAGTTTAGTAATGTGGTTAATGCCGCTCCGGATCAAGTCCTCAATCTGGCCGCCGTACGCCTTTTAAGAGGCGCAAAGCAGCCTACATCAAGTGGCTGAAGGAAATGAGACGCATGTGGAGGCATACAGAGTGTAATAATATTGTTTTCTTTGCAGAAATCCTGGAATTGAAGCGAGTGGTGGCTCTCGTGGCCATCAATGACAAGGAGACGATATGTGCCCTTTGTACGCCTCTTTGTGTGCTTCTCAAAGTGCTGAAGCCATTCAAAACCAAGCTCATTTGTCGTCCAGCCGTTTTCGCTTACACTGAGAACCCAATCACCTGGTATTTCTTCGCTGTACCATGCTGAGAGATGGTATTGTCCAGCGAAGATTACGAAAGGGAATGGCCCAGCCTTGCGCGTTGATTCCCTGGATCACTGTAACCCATTCGCGATTTCCTGGCTGTACCATTTTAGGTCGATAGCGTCGCTCTGAGGCCGTAATAACCTTTGCCGTGGAAGCGATGCCCATCATAAAGCCTGTTTCGTCGAAATTAAAGATGTCGTCTTCGTGGATACCGTACTTAGCGATAGTATTCTGTACGAGTCTAAACCACTTCCGGATAACCTTTGGATCTTCGTTCTTGGCTCTCTGGTAGTCGTACTTGCGATTGAATCGTGTTTTAAGCTCTGGAGAGCGCTTGACAAAGTTCCCTGCCCAATTCTTGCCAACCTTGCCTCCACTGCGAGCCCGGAGAAGGTTATTGGCCATATTTTCCACGGCACTTAATCGGGGCGAAAACCCTCGTGAATCTAGGTCTAGGATATGTTGAATAATAACTGATTCTTCTAGCTCTGTAAGCTTTCTCGAATTGGGCGTGCAATCGCGTCGCGGACGGATTCCGGCGCGTCGTCGTCGGAGCGTCGTTCGCACCGCGTCGTACGTCTTTATTGCGCTTCGTCCGCTTTGAAATTGGCCGTGATTGATAGCATTTATAGCAAGAGATATTTTACCCTCTTTATGAGGTAATTGAAGAGAAGATGGTTGTTGCATTGTATATTAAAGATTATAGGTCGCGCTTTTTGGTTAGGGGTGGACCGCTCGCTTGGGTGGACCGCTCGCTTGTGGAATACGTTAGACGAAAAGCCTCATTTTGAGCACGGTTGCGCACGTCCCTAAGGTGGCATTATACAGTCGAAGAGATAGCTGCTCTGCTTTCTACTTGCAGTTCTCAAGTATACCAATTCTCAGTTCCCCAGCGAGAAGTGCTTCACTCCGCCCCTGGAAGCACAAGCCGAGCGTGACCGCTCGACCGCAAAATCACGAAGAATTTCACGTCGAAATTATAAAAACCAACGCAGAGGCAGGCAGCCGACATATATATACCGTTCCTCCGAGCAGCAAACGAGAGCCCCACTTCCTGACTGTACGGAAAAGCGAAAAACAGGATAGCTGTAACTTAGCAATGCTGACGCGGTCTAGCAGGATGAGGTCAGGGCTTGGCGTCAAGAATGGAAGGCCTATAGAAGGATGATGAATGGGATGACGGAGGATGTCGGCTTAACGCAAGTCCTGGGATACCGTTTCGGGCTATGAGAATCCTGGTTTCTGGCTGAGTGTTAAATTGACGTGGCCCAGATGCACCCAGATGCACCAGCCTCAGCGCCCAATTCCGCCAGAGGAAAACCGCCAAGTGGAAGTTTGGACCGTTAATGCACAATCCTGGCAAACAGTGCGGGCGCATCCAATTTTGCGTATATGTGTGTGCCAAGTAAAATCACCCTATGTACGTAAAGAAACAACTCCCCAGGTTGTCAGTGGTTTCAAGATAAAGCTGAGCGTTTCTTTTACTAGGGTACAGCCTATTTGCAGTACTGTTTCGTCGGGGTGCGATTCAGGAGAACCCTTGTAGAATGAAGGCGGTCAGAAAAAGGACCACTCAAATTTGTATGTAACCCTTGGTATCATAACTGATTGATATCATATTGACCTCGTCGTCGCTACCTTGCTGTCGCCTCTCTCAAATGGCATCGACTGCATCTGCCACTGTAAATTTGCCCTCCCTGGAAGCTCCCAGCATCGATTCTACGGCTTCTATTGTCGAACTTTTATCTCTTCCTCCGCAAGGTGAATTCAATTCGTATAATGAGCGTTTTGCTTTTGCTCAAGCGCACGGCTTCGGTTACAATAAACACCATTTTTTCAGTGAGGTCCCCACCAAATCTTATGATTGGCGGCAGAATCGAGCTTTCTACAGGGGGGCTCTTGAAGATTTCTCCGCAATTCAACCCTGTCAACCCCCCCTGTCAGTGATCCACCTGGGGGTTTTTGTCTGCCCCCAAACCATAAGCTTCAAGGAGGGCAAAACCATATTTATATGATCATGGTCACTCACCAGAATCAAGAAATTGCTTTGTATATCTTTAGGTCCATCATTCACTCACTTAACACCTTCGATTTTGTCCATTGCATTAGAAGTTGGACTAAATCCCATCTAGAGTAGTGTAAGCTTAACGCGAGCTTCAGCACGCAAAGAGCACGCATAATAAGCCATCAAGATATCCATAGTCACGTGATTTCGCCAAATACAAGTCGATGGGTATTACCCTTTAATAGTTAATGGTTTTTATTTAGAAGTATATAATGACGTTTAAGTCAGGACTTTCTACTAGCGAAATCGTAGCGATTATCTTCGGCATCATGGCCACAATTCTCGGCGTCGCAGCAGTTCTTGCTACCCTTGCAGCACGTACTTCGCGAATGCCATCAGGTACACCTCTCTTTCGACATTTCTCTCTATACTGCTTATATTTTTATGCTAGGGGACCCTGAAAATCGAGTTGGAGCTACCAACAATCATTCTTCCGATGCAATTATCAAAATTATCGAGCTCCTTCCCCAAATCATACACGGGCATAGTCCTCGGCGTGCTAACGGCGCCATTCGATTAGAGAATACTAGTCATGAGCGAACAGACTGATAAGAAGACAAGAGTTTTAGTTATTGAGCTCCAGGCCAATTTAAGGTTCTTGGGATAAGGATAGATCGTGGGGGGGTTTCTTTAGAGTTATTACTGCGTAAAGCCAATATAACACTAGTTTCAAAGTAGAATTCATTAAAAAAGACGAAGCTGTTAGCCCTTTATGCTAAGCGGTCCATCAGGTACGCTAGTCGAGCAGCAAGCAGCCTGTGAATCTTTAGTAAGCGGGAATGCGCCATGCTCGTGGGATTAGACGCGGTATCCTACAGCATGTTGAATACAGTCGAAACTGTTTATATGGGAACGCTTGGTTCCAAATCCTGATTCCCATATATAGGGGTTTCCCATGTAAAGAGGTCTTATGTAAGCAAGATTATATTGCATTCTAGAAGCATTTTCTAGTGGTATATACACCAAAATCGTCTGCGGCCTTGCAATTCAGGTTCCGTAGATATCGAAGGCCATATTTCTCTTCATTTGTAGGATTACGACGCCTTCGACTTCTAGGCTGTGCCTCGATTAGTACACTTAGGATAACTGGTTTCCTAGCTCGTCGATAAGGCATAATGAAGCTTAGAAAAGGTCAAAACAAAGGTATTTTGGTTCAATTAAGGGGTGTTGACAATCATATAATAACTAATCTGGGAACAGGAACTTAGGCCCCACCACATTCTTATATGGGAATGCACCAAAAAAGCTTGTATTTCATTCCCATATGCTTTTAAAGAGGTTTTCCCATCTACCCACTATAAAATCGACTGTTCCAGGCCTTCATTCCCATATCTAGAGGTTTTTCATATAAGGAGTTTCATATAAACAGTTTCGACTGTACTGTCGAAATACCTACCACGTAGCAAAAGGCGTAGTAGCTATTGACTACGCTCTTGCCGGTGTGGTTCTGGTATTCGTTGATTCTTTGATTCTAAGCTACGGTATCGCGAGGTTATAGGTCCTGTGTTGAACAGGTTAGGTCTAAGGATCATACCTAGCCTATTGGAGAAGTTTTAGGTATGATTGCGCAAGATGCATAGGTACTTTTGCATTCGATGATGAATCTACTGACGTATGCGTTACGTCGTATGTCGTACTCACGTGTGGGTATCACACCTCTATAAGCAGAGAGATTCTCTCCTGTAGTTCATGTTCTACAACCTTCAGCAATTGACTTGTTTACCCCATACTCTCTGAAGGCCCCGTGACTCTCTTTTCTACTTCAAAATCCTGAAAGGACCCACAACTTCGCGTTCACGTGATTCAATTTATATGCGTTCAGACAGATATCTTGGTGGAATTTATGAATCATAGACTTCTTGAAATGGTGCTTGCTAAGATTCTTTGCTTATTACTATATCTTTCTCTTGTATTTGCAAATTTCGTGTCAGGAGCAGGCTCCACCTGAGAACAAATACTTTCTTAGGACATTGACTTCCCAGAACACAACTTGGCAGGAGAATACAGTCTCTAGGACTACGGGTTTTAGAATTGTAAGTGCTTTAGGACCGCAAAAGATACTAGGAAGAATGGAATCGCCAGCATATTTGTTACAGTAATAAAAAAATATACGGCGAAACGACACAGAAACAGGGGTCTTAAATAATGGAGCATTAACAATGCGAAGGTTTAGAATAAAGAGATGGTATTAATCAGGATAAGAGCTTTGTGCTCGACCGTGTAAATCGCTTCACACCCCACAAACTGTAGGTTCCAGATCTTGGCACCACAATTACCCGCACTAGCATGAATAGAGCTAGTTATCGACAGACCCCATACAGCACGACCATCAGGCGTAAAAAGTGGGTATACTCCTAAATATTAATGATAGCAAGCGTGATTTACAGTAATTGAATACCCAAGGCTACCTGCTGTGCTCTTCGTAAAGCTTAGGCTCGATAAAACAACGCAAACGGCAGAGCTAGGTTGGAAGGTATAGTGCAGTTATGGGGCGTTATCAAACAGTATACAGAAATGTTGGAACGCATGTAACTAGTCACGTGAAGAGTTGTGGGTCCCTTTCGGTGTCAGAAATAGGGTCTATTGGGCAGGGAATCAATTGGAGGATCTGCGAGGGTATCACAGCGATGGAAATACAGGCTTGTTGGAGCGTTACAGATGATGATATTGTCTACAGCGATGAGCCGTAAATGAGGGGAAGATGTTTCTAGCTCCTTGGCCTACTTACGTAAGCCTCTTCGCGACACGTAGCTTAGAACACAACAATCGACACACATCTTACACCTGACGCCAACGAGCATACTAAGTGAAATCACTAGTCTGCCCGGCGACCCGTGAGATGCAGTCGACCGACAAGAAAGAACACACATATTATACATAGAAGTTAATCCTATACAGCTATTTTACTTTAACACCTACCGTATATGGGAATGCCGCTAAAGTCTCGGCAATCTATTCCCATATCCCTAATATAGAGATTTTCCTATATACACACCTAAATTTCGACGGTGCCGCAATTCTATTCCCATATATAGAGATTTCCCATATATCAGAATCCCATATAACCAGATTTCACTGTAAAGGGTGCCAATTGGCCATGCACCATCCTACGCTTCTTGCGGCTGAGAATCGACAATTACGGGCCGCAAATGAAAAGGTCAAGAAAAAAAGAGCTAAAAGAAATCATTCGTACGTAAAGGAGGTGTTTTACAGGTTTTAGAGGTTCAAAAAGAGTTGAATCAAGTTACAGCTTCAATATCAGCTGTATATCAAGTAGTTGATCAAAAACGTAGCTCTAGTACGTACACGTGCCCCAGCGACGTGTAGTATGTGTAAATCGCTAGAACACACTGCTCGTACATGCCCAGAACGTCAATAAATCAATCATTTCAATCCGTAATTTGATATTTTAAGTGGTTGTGATATAATTGCAATTCAAAGAGCAAAAAATAGTGGTGGTTGCAGGGATACTGTACCACTCGCATATCTGTACCACTTGCTTATCAGGTACGTTAGGCGTCGGCTCTCGAAAGTCGCGTGACGCTATCAACTTACAGGGTTTGTTGCTGGGTCAACAGCGTCAAACGCGATATTTTGGATGACGCGAGAATGAAGAATACCTACAGGCGGTGCTTTTCTTCAAACTCTGCTCCTCCAAAAACACCTCTCCAAGATCCAACCATGGCAATTACATACCCTCTAGAGCAAAAGCCGCAATACGGTCAGTCTTGAGCATTTATCGTAGCCTTCAGATTGCTGATACCCAATACAGAGCAGCGCGCCCTGAACCCAATTCCCGCCAAACAACGAAACAATTCCGTGATCCCTTTCATCATAAATGAACGATCATGCGAGTGTTGCCAGGATCGGCGTTATCTCGTTGACGGTGAATTAAGAAGTAGGAGACATTTAGTTGTGGGATACAGAGCAGTCGTTCTAGGACAAGAGCACAACGGACGCAAGGTTGCATTGAAGAAGGATGTTGATGAAAGCTCAATACTTTTGGACCTGCATCACCCCAACATTATAGAATTCCACGGCCTACTCACCTACAACGGCCTCGAGTATATGGTTCTGGACTTTTGCCCAAATTCTACGTTGGAAGATATGATACAAGCACGAGAATATCTTACCGCGCCCGAAGCGCGTGAATTTGGAATCCAAATCGCCGGGGGGGTCAAATATCTTCACAATACAGCACATCTTATGCACCGAGGTCTACAGACACAGGATATACTTCTAGACTCGAACATGAGGATTAAAATAACAGGTGTTGGGCTTGCAGCGCGCCTCAGATCACCTGCCGACCGTATGTTCGATGTACCATCAACATATGAGTATATGGCGCCAGAGATGCGTGATGGATGCGGCCACGATAAGAGCGTCGATTTATGGAGCCTTGGCATCATCATGTAAGCACATTTAAACTCGGAAAATCACTCCTGCTAATTTTATGAAGTATGAAGATGCTATTTTTTCGTTCAGGCAGCCAGCATCCAGACCGTCCAGTGCAGGTGGAGGGCCGAAAATTGGTTGAAAAGATTCTTGTGCAGCGCCCTGACCCAGACACGATAGTAATGGACCCATTTTTCGCAGGTCAGTACCTGCCGAAGATGAACGCTAGCATTCGCACTGAGCCCCCGACGACGCCAAGTCATGGAGCAGATCATGACGTGCTGCTATTCCAACAACATTGTAGAAGAGCTGGCGTTGGCAGAGACAGCAATGGCAAATTTTGGCCGTGTGTCGGAACCAAGAAGTGCAAGAATCCAATAAGGAGTGAGAAGGAGGGAATATTGGTAGAGTTGGGCTTTGAATGGGCGTAAAAACATTTATCCGAGATTTTCAGCTATGATCAATTGAGTATAGCGCATGTTTATCGACAACTCTAACCCCAATTTGATACTAGCGTCAAGAATGGGGCTGAAACCTCTACACTTATTAATCTTCATCTCCCAATATCGGAATTTTTTTAGAGCTAAGAATTGTACAAATTCAATAGGGAGTAAGAAATGGGGGATATATCCGTGGTTCCAAATGTGCATAGGAGTAATTGTCCGAATTATGTCCAATTGAGTTTTACCATGAGATTATTTATTAAATCTAGTCCCAATTTGGGTTTAGCGTCAAAATCCAGAACAGCAACAGAAGACTTGGCGTCTCGCCTGTCACGAACATTCAAATCCAGATTCACAGAGAACTCGATTCAACACTGTATTTGTTGAGCTTCTAGTATTACAAACATTATTTAGAATTTAGCACATCGTTCCCCAATGATAGAAAACGAAATTCAATTAATTTCACCCTTTACAACCTTAAACTTTTAAGCATCAACGCGGCTCTCTCCGCACTCACTCATACCTCAGCTGACATTTTCTCAACAAGCCACATTCTCACCAACAACTGCTAAGATGGTATTTAACTAATACGGTCTGCTACTGAGAAGGAAGAATTGCGCCCATGATATGAGGGGTCGCTCAGCCGAGCATTAGAGATCCTAGTGCCATGCTGCACCATCCGAACTTTCTTTCCATCTACGGCTTCCTGCAGTTGGCGAATGAATGCTCGTCTAAGCTTGATCGGATCTACCAGTTGAACGACAGGATGTCGGCCTCCATACCAGGAGCAAACGGTCTGGAGTGTATATATACCACAATGAACGTTGTCGTCTCTGTCCTGCACGGGACCAAGGGCCCATTTGAAGTTCCAGGTTATGCATTCATTGTTGCCACAGAGATGCGAAATCCACTCCTTGATGCGCTAAAATAACATGAGTTTCATGTGAGGAGAACTTAGGAGGATTTGTACTCACTGTGACGATTTGTTTACCCCGAATTGCAGCCTCACTACCGACTTGGTGGTGCTGAGGGTCATACAGCTCGAGCTCTTTGCTCTTTCTATCCACTTCCCCCCTTTTTCCTTTTTTCTCCTTATCTCCCCAATGCATCATCATTGCACGCCAGTGTCCATTAATGAGGATTGGAAGTATCCAAACCCCAATTCGAGGTATATGATGGACCCAGGCTTTACTATGTCCAAAGCGCGCTTTCACAATTTCTGGGTAAATGAATGTGCCTAGATATACCGTGGGATATTCCAAACTCGCGGGCTTTGCCAGAGCTACACTGATATCGAAGACAGCTGGTCCCAGAGAAGAATCTGCTGTTAGCTGGCGTATGGATTTAGATCCACAATAAAATTTAAATGGTCGTGTTGTGGTAGCATCTGTTATGATCTGGCTCCAGCAATTTTCGAGTTGAGTTGCCTGCCCCCTTGTTAGGCATAGTCGACTCGCCGCATGGATAAACTTACAAGTTTCTCTACCTCACAAGCCAACGAATTTTGGTGATCAGAGTCCTCCATCATGTAGTCGGAACTTGATCCATCGGTGATACCACCAAATCCTGAATCATCTTCACCTTCAATTCCACGTGGTTTAGGCAGTGATTCTTTGTCGAAGTCACTGAGGACCACGCCTTCATCGGGCATTACGTTCTAGAGTTTATTATCAGCTTTTTGAAATAAGGCATGTGCTAGGAAACACACCTGACTCGTTGAAACTCCTTTGAGAATAACTACGCATAATTGAGTGGTTAGTAGCTTGTTCACCAGAGTTAGAGCATTTATTCTTACAAGGTCTACCTGTCAAAGGCGCTTGTAGTCCGACAACTGGGCTTCCTCCAGTATAGCATTTAGGAGGAACCCACATAAGCGCATTTGTAATGATATCATCCGTTATTATTTTGCCGCTGCAGACCGTTAGAATTTGAACACGTCTATTCTGCTCTGATACCTCTCTTACTTGAGCGCCCTGCTGCCCCTAAGAAGTCTTTTTATATAGTCTAAGGCAGTTCTGCAACCTGGAGTGAAGTCTCCACCCTCTACAACTGGAGGCTTGAGGGTTCGGAGTTGCGAGAGCAATATGTGAAAAGATATTGGGCGGTGATTTGGATTCAGGTAGCTCTTAAGTCTAGTAATCCCAACCTTGCTTCTTACTGCTCATGGATTAGTTTCAATAAATTGGTGTATGGTGGATAATCACTCACAAAAAGTACAATCCAGGAGCGTTGCCGTCGTCCATTCAGGACCGGTCCTAATAGGCGGAACCACGCCCAGAAGCATAGATAAACATTCATAACATCTAGGTCATACTCTGGTTTGCGGACCTCCTAGCTGTTAACAATTGGTTATCTCAATCCGGAGGCAAAACTTACCTCTCCCATGGATTCGTACACTCGAGCCATAGAATAGTCAATCCAGTTCAGCATGTTCAGAACATTTTTCTTACGGTTCTGAACCTTTGATATTGCGTCCCTCACGCTGACAGGCCGACCAGGCTGCGGTATCAGATCATTTAGTGTAAAGCCATCGGAGGCAAAAACTTCGTCCAGCTGCCTCTCATCGATTGATGATTGGATCTGAGTACTGATGCTCGCCCCCTGCGATTTTAATGCATCCCTCTTTTTTTTGGTTAGGATTGCTGTCGTTTTTGCTCTCAGACAATACGGGTTGAAATCCAAGTACTGTGTTGCGTTCGCAGTAGGGAGAAAAAAGACAATTATAGGGTAAAACTTTTTCACGCTTAGAGTTATCTGAGCTTTGACATCGTTGATTTCGCCAGATAGAGAGTTCTTAGCTGGAGCTTGAGTCGATTGTGAATCGTGCGACTTCACAGGACGTTTCGCTGGCGCGTCGAATCCTGTACCAGTCAGGTCCAAAGCCCTCACCTTCAATTGTGGTGCCATTTCACAATTCCGGAGGACGGGACTCAGTTCTACTACGGTGTCAAGCCCAGCGTCAGTTAATTTGGGGTTTTCTGTCTCGGACGATGAAGTGTCTTTGCAAACACGAGGACGAAGAGCTCGTTTTGGAGGTGCCGCCAAAGACGTGTTGGCCAAATTCGCCGTCCCTATGATATTGTCAGATCTTACACGGCTTGGCGTGCTTGCCAATGCACTTGATTTTGCAGCGGTTTGGCGAGGGAGCCGCGTATGAGAATCGGGGGAAGGTGAATAGATGTTGCTGAATTTCCCCTCTGAGTTCGTTCTAGCCCAGTCCTCTGCCTTAGTGCCTGGGAACATCTCCTTCATTGGCAGGTGAAACTTGGAATATGGGCTACCAAATACTTTCCTGCGAAGGCTATCTCGTCCATCCTGTGTATAAAGTTGTTTGTTCCGTTCAGGAGTGTCTGCCCAGGCTAGCGGTGTCTTCTGCTCTTCTTCATCTTCAGACCTACTACTGCTGGTATGGATTTCTGGAAGTAAAATATCACTCGCCCTTTGCCCAAAGGTTGATGGAGTTTGGGGCATATCCCCGTTCATCGATGGTGCCTCCAGTTTGGTTGCTATTATAGTTAAGTAAAATAAAGTTCCAGTAACAAAGTAGTGAATAGGAATGCCTACAAGAAAAACCAATTGCGCCATCACTAATCGTCTAGAATGAAGTCATCAGCTCCTCTGTTGATGAACTTCTGATCGCATACTTACCTCTAGTTGAAGTACATCAGCTCCGGAGAGTTTCTATAAATATATATTTAGCGTGTTCAAAGCCTTCATGGAAATCCTTGATTACCTTGGATTTAGTATTTCTCTCTGGGGTTTCCAACTGAGACTTCCACAACTGTGCAGTTTCATCCAAGGTAAGGCTTGTCGACGGCTGATTTGTATTTTGCTGTGAAACGGGTTGAGGGGTGCTAACTTCAGGATGAACTTTGATTCGTAGTGGCGCCACGAAGGGAAGCTGTTCAGGGTCTTTCAGGTCGTTGTAAAGTTCCTCCTTGAAATTGTTGCTATCAGACTTGCTCGGCGACAGAATATGGGATTTGATTTGACCGATCATGTGAGGGATTAAGGGCGATTGAGCGACGAGGAAGATGATTCGAATACAGAATTGACATGGCCAGGAAATACAGGTGCTGGGAGTATCATTTTGCGATACGGAACCGTGCGGATGCATGTGCTGGGCCAGTAACTGTTCAACGTCTATAGAAATGATATATCAGCACTTTTAAGATTCGAATTTGGCGTGCACTGTATCTTACTGAGAGGTTGATCTACTTGAATTCCAATATCTTCTATAGAATTACACATTTAGTGAGACGTATCATTCCATGCTATATGAGAAGTCGTGGTAGCCAAGTTACCTTCTATTCTAGAGAGGAAAGTGCCGTCGAGAATACTATCCCCATATTCTTTGAGCAGCTTGACCACGTGACATTCGTCGCCCCTATCCATCTTCGCTGCAGGTCCCGCCGAAATGTCGCAGGAAGGTCCCAAATAAAGTCGTTGGCCGGAGGAATGGCGTAAGAGAGTTTTGTTGCGGTGCCGGGGGGCATCAAAGCCTTTATGATCTTGCGGATCGAGACATCCCGCCTGAACCCAAAGGCCAGTTGAGGAGACGCGACTTGCTGCAAGCACTTTACGCGTATTGGACGCGATGGCCCGTGACCCAGAGGCCACGGGTTGGTGGCGTGGCCGGGGTTCCTATCAACCCAATCACGGTCTTTTTTGGTCGGGTTCTTTGATAACGACGAAACAAAAGAGTCTGACTCATTAAAGTGTCCCCAGATGCTACAGGGTCGGCAAGCCAATCGTTCTGAACGATAGGATCCTTGCATAAAACAGTAGATTGATGGGCTCGTAAAGCCTCCGTGGAGAGAGTAGGCCTGAAAGGTTACAAAAATCCTCAACATATTCATCGCACACGCGATATAGTAATAGAACTGTATTGCTCAATCCCCAAGAATAAGATCCCTTCTGAAAGGTATCTGCTAAATGAGTTCAGTTCGGAAAGCAAGCCACCACGTTAATAACTTTTTAGTGCCTGCAGGCATGGAAGTTGTGGCAAGAAAGTATTGTGCCGGATCTTGCCCGTCCCAAGCTCTACTAGGCCAACCTAAGATCGTCTCAGCAAGGTACGGATCCGAATTGCAAATCTCATTGGTTGGACGGTGCAGGTTAAGTCTTATTGGGTGGTATTAGCCCACGTTCATCACCGCCAACTAACCCAAGATGGGATTAGTGAATGTTGACGAGCGAAGCTAACCCTAATTTGGCATAAGGCTGCCGATGACTTCAGGCATTTTCTCCAAATGAAATCAGAGCGTGGTTTGAGGCCTTGTGACATAGTTTAACCACTTTTCATGATTCATGTAACGACGATATTACTATATACGAGCGAGAACTTAAATACATTCAGGTGGTGGCCTGTGCGTCATGGGACGTTCAAATGACTTTCTACCAACAATAATAGAAGGGGAAGTAATCTTTACTGTAAGCCGTTCCAAGTAGGAATTGGCTAGCATTTCGTAGTATAGTACAGTAGACCGTGTCATACAAGTATTTGTAAAAGTAATACGTTGTGCAAATCTAACCCGTTGCGGCGTATTGTGATGACCTGTTCAGGTCACCATCAGAAGGAATAGAGGTTAAGATTACGTTGTTTCATGTCATCCGTTTCTCACTAGTCCTACAGTACATTGAAGGCCTTTTTGCGATCTATTAAGTTTTGATAGAGAACTATAATGAGTTTGTTGAAATTGAAAATCCCCTCACTGTACACAATCATTTCGATATGATCGGCGGTAGATCCACCACCAATACTTTAATAGAGATTTATACTCAAGATCCTGGGTGGAATAACTATTCTTCATGGAGAAACTTCCTCATATTACCTACACCAACTCATAATCTCCAAGCTGTTCAGCAGTTCTGGACCAGTGTAGCCAGTAGTGTGTACGCCGTAATTACTGCAGTAATTTGATGCCTTATTACCACTGCAGTACAGATTCCTCCCACAAATACGCACTGAATAGTACTGCAGTAATATACCTCCTTTGTCATACGCACGGCGTAATACGGCATACTAGAGTATAATTACACGTGACTCATAGATCCTTTTGCTCTTCCTCTACCTTCCAACTCCTATTCACCTATTTCTTCCTCTGATTCAAAGGCTTTTACCTTATGCCAGGACTTTAAACACTCTAAGGCTTCAATCACCTTTACTAAAAGCTTATTACGGCGATCTGTAACTGTAATTTTGCAAGACGAGAAAAGACGTTCTGGCTCTGCACTCATTGCAGGAATAGAAAGCAAGTTTAGAGCCATCTTGCTCAAATTAGGGTATATGGCCTGCTGTTCAGGTGCCAGCCACCAGTCCCTCACATCCTCAAAGTCGTGGTGTGGCAGTGAACTGCAATATCGAGTATATTCATCCTGGGATGGAGTCGTCGGCACCTTTGCTTTTAAGGAGTTCTTCCACTGAGTAAACTTATTTGGCGTTGCGTATGTGGGAGCAAGAACTGGGCCAGTAGCAGCGGCAGCGGCGGCAGCAGTAGCTTCCCCTGGGAGTCTCTCAAGGCCTGTAGGCATATACTTCTCTCTCCATAGATTCTCCAGCGCGGTCTTAGCTGGGCCCCACCACTCACACATCCAGTGCTCCTCAATATATTGCCACTTATAGGCCGGATGAAGGACAAGTGCGCCTACGTATGCCGGTGTCTCGCTAGAAAGAGCATAGTATTTATCTAGCTTTGCCCAGCCAGAGTTAATACAAGTACGCATTACCGGGTCGTCCTTATATTGAGCTTTGCCATCCTCATATTGTTGAAGGATAAAATCTAAGGCAGGGAGTGCCTCGTCAAGGGTATTATGGTTTGATTCTAATGCCTTGGTCGTATGTGCGAGGTTGGTAAGAAAACCTTTAACCTATAAGTTAAGGATTAATGATTGGTATCAAGATTAGGGGGAAAATTAGGGAAATAGAACCCCTTACCTTGCTCAAAAGGGCCCAGTCCTCAGGCAATAGTCGATCCAGATTTAGCTCCTTCTCGGGGTATTGCGCAAAGAACCGGTCTACAGCCTTTTGTAGGGGAATAGCCTCGCTAAGCATCTTGTCCCAAGAGTTCCACCGGGTGCCATTATCTCGAGCGATATTTCGGCCTCTTGAGATGGCTCTCTATTGCTGTTTTCGTTGTGCGGTACGTCCAATGTGCGTAACAAAGTTATGAAGCTTGCCAAGTGGTCCGAGCCTCCTCCACTAGTCCATTTCATCCTGAGTTGTCTCAAGAGCTTCGGCTTGGTTAACAAATAGGAAAGACTGTGCCGAAAGGTTGATAATATGGCCGATACATCGGATTCGATGGTGCTTTGCGTTATAATCAATATTCCACGAGTCATATGCGCTTAGATGAAATTAGGACAAATATCAAGGTAATCGGGTATTACTCACGATCCTCAAATTCTCGCATCATGGTATCATTATTGGTCGCATTGTCCATCTGTATGTATCCTAACTTACTACTAATTCCCCAGTCCGCTACCACCTCTTGTAGATATTTAGCAAGGTTCTCTCCGGAGTGCTCCCCCTCCATCTCAACAAGTGCTAGGGTAGCACTCTCAAGTTGGCCATCCTGAGCGATATAATGGCTAACAAGTCCCAGGATTGGTAAGCTATTTGGTGATGTCCAAAGGTCACAGCTAATGTGGATATCGGTCAGAGCACTATGCAGCCTCGACTTCATCTGTTCCTTCATAGAGCTAAACTGGCGCAGAACCCATTGAGTGATTGTTGTATGAGAAGTAGGAAGCCAGGTATCAATATCATCGTTGATATAGTTGAGGAGGTCCCGAAACTCAGGGCATTCGACGAGACGAAGTGGGAGGTGGCAGGCGGTAAGGAACTTAATATATAAGACCTCAAGGTGGTTGCCATCAAGTGAGTTGCCATCACTATTAGTCGTATTAAGCTTTCGGCGCTTAAAGGACTGATCCTGAGAGAGCTCAAGAGCATGCTCAATTGACTGCTGCCGCTTTGCTGAAATATTCTCCCGAGAAGACTTCTCCGACTTGGTATGCTTCTCAAAGAGGTGCCTCTGAATCACTCGAGTACCACCGTTTGTACTATAAGCTTTCGAGCAATATTTACAACGCCACTCTTCTTTTCCCTTATAAAAATATCGGTATTCCGGATCAGGATCTGGCATATGCTTATAAACCCAGCTAGTTCGAAGCCTTTTATATCCTGAGGAATAGCTACTTAAACTAGGTGGAGAGGAAGGAGGTGGATAGGAAGGAGGTGGAGAGGAAGAAATATCAAGATATTCAAGGTCAGACGATGATATCATTGAGGCTTGAGACATCTGGATTTGGTTATAGGTTGGTTGGTAGGTAGGTGGGGAACAAATTGATGATTGTTATTTTGATGAAAGAGAAAGAAGAAATAAAGTAAGAGAACGATAAGAAATCAAGGTTTATATAGACCAAACTCCACTGCGCAGGGATTCTGGTGATTTCGAATCACTAGAATTAGCGTGTTTTTTTTAATCAAAACATTGACTTCAAAACCTTCGGAAAACATAAAGATATACTCTAAATTACTTCATATTGAGATATTACGCGTATTAGAGGGAGGGCTTTCAAATGACATCACTCCGATGTACGTTGGTTAAGTATTTGTGATATAGAATTTAAGTGAAGTTGGGTTATTAAAGTCAAATACTTGGGAATAGCTTCAAAAATTAGAAAATTAAACTATTGAATAACGGCAAATATCTGAAATACCATCGAAAAGTCAGTAAATATCTCAAATACCACCACTAAATTTGGAGGCTTTCTGGGCGTACCACCGTTTTGAAACAGTGGTACGTCAGATATCTGCCAACCAAATGATGGTATTTCAGATATTCTAGTAGTTACAGGTAATCTTTCTGAAATACCATCATTTTGTTGGCAGATATCTGACGTACCACCATTTGCCGCCAAGAGACTAAAACACATGACCCACAAACCTTAATACTATTGTAACTTGAAATCCTTTTATTCCTTTCAATTGTAATTTTATCGATATCGTATCATGGCTCTCGAAATAGGCTCTACGTTTCCTGATATTTCTTCAGCTAAGTTAGCTATCAAAAGCTTTGTTGCAAACGCTTCTGAATCATGGAAAGCTACTCATTCAGATAAAAAACGATTCAATATTGTATGTCGAACGCCGCGTAACTGCAAGTTCAAAATTAGAGCTTGTAATTCTAAAAGAAAAGGAGTTGTTATAACTCATCTGGAACCCCATACTTGCTCTCCTGCAAGTCACTTTCAAGCTTCAAATACAAACAGTTTGGAGTATATAATACCTCATCACCGTTCTTCGATTATCGAGAATCCTAGAATTACTCCAAAGCAAATTCAATCAACTGAACGCTTGCAATTTTATAACAAAATTCCGTACCTTCAAGCGTATCGTGTAAAGCAGGCTGTTCTCGACGAGATGTATGGTGATGAAACTGAATCGTTTGCGCTATTTCCTAGCTATATCGAAAGGTTCAAAGAAATCGATGAAAACAATTACGCTGTACTTCAAACGCAGGCTGATAACGTATTCCAAGCAGCTTTTTTTGCTCCAGGCCCTCTTCGTTTAGCTGCAAAACAGCTTCGTCAGTTCTTTGCTCTTGATGGAACTCATACAAAGTCGCGATATCGTATGATATTGTTGATTTGTTGTGGAATCGACGCCAACGACAAAGTAGTGCCTTTAGCCTGGGCATTAGTACCTATTGAAGAAGAGTATTGGTGGAGCTGGTTTTTACGTCATTTAAAGATTGCTTTTCCAGTAACTTTGCAACGTCGCCATACTTTTATTTCTGATCGTGAAAAGGGTATGGCGAAAGCTATAGTAGAGGAGTATCCTGCAGCAATTCATCTTCACTGTTGTCAGCATATTGCAGATAACTTACAGCAAAGATTCGGTAACAAAGTGAAGCCACTTTTCTGGAGAGCATGTAAAGCTAAAACGCCATTGTTGTTCAAAGCCGAAATGATGAAGTTGAAAGAACTAAGTACGCCTGCTTTCGATTACCTTTGCAATATCGACAAAGAGCTTTGGACTAGAGCATATTCTAAATATCCTCGATTTGGCCATAATACTTCTAATATTGTCGAATCGTTGAATTCAGTTTGGAGTGATTATCGACGTTTGCCTCCTCTTCGATTACTAGACGGTATTTATTTGGCAGCGACTGAAACGTGGTTCAAAAGGCGTTCAGAAACTAGCAAATCTAATGATCTTGCTAACGTGCCAATGGCCAAATTCAAAAGCCGAATACAAGCTTCTCGTCGATATCGAGTTTATCTTTCAGATCAAAATATTGCGCAAGTCGAGGATCCTGAATCAGGCCGGAAGTGGGTAGTTGTTTTGAATCAAAAGTATTGCGACTGTACAGATTTCAATGAGTATCAATCGCCTTGTTCTCACGCAATTGCCGCTGCAAAATTTCTGCGAATCGATTCAATTGAGCTTTTTGATCAGTATTTCACTACGCAGGCTTACGAGTCGACTTACCGCCATACAGTACTACCAGTTTCAATCGAAAACCTTCCTCGTGACGATTCAATTAAGCCACCGATTTTGCGCAAAGCAGCTGGCCGACCTCGAACAAAACGCGTACGCAAAGGCCAGTGGAGCAGAAAACAAACACGCTGTGGGAATTGCCTTGAATGGGGTCATAATCGCCGTCGTTGTACAAATCAGCCTGTTTCAAATGGACGTCGAGAACGAGCTTACGAATGGCTACAATCGGAATCTGAGAATGAGGATAGTAGAGAGGAAGAAGAGGATCAATTGAGTACCGACGAAGAAGAGGAATCACGCCTCGATCAAGAGTTAGGCATACAAATTGAAGAGGTTGATCAGGCTATTGAGCTGGATACAAGTGATAGCAGCTATAACTTTTCAGAAGTCGACAGCGATATTTTCGATCAAGATTCTATTCAACCTACAGATCTAGCTTTACGATTTTCTACAAGGTCTGGGAAAGCGTATGGAATATAATTGATTTTAGGAATACAACAATAAAAGTACATTGATTTCTGGCCAATATTCTACTTACAGCGTACCTACAACGTGCTTACAGCGAGTGTTGAAGGCTTTCTCAAATACCATCAATTATTTGGTGGCTTTCTGAAATACCATTAAAAATTTAAGAGTGTTGGAGGCTTTCTCAAATACCATCAATTATTTGGTGGCTTTCTGAAATACCATCATTTGTGGTATATGAGAAAGCCTCCAAATTCAGTGGTGGTATTTCAGATATTTATCGACTTTTTGATGGTATTTGAGATATTTGCCGATTGAATAATAATGTTACTCAGCCTCAGCAGAATTAAGCCTACATAGGCCCAATTGACAGAGTGTATATTAGTGAATCTACATATATAAGAGTCTCGCAATTTAGTTAAGAATTGAAGGCGTAGTTGGGCTTTGGATATTTGAAGCAAAGTTCGGGTGGAAATATCCGAATTTGGCACGATAACTTCAAACTTAAATTCTACGCCAACCATACATTCAAAAATTATGAGTTTAGTACCGTTCGAAAGATGTGAGCCAGTAAATTAACATATATCTAGTATTTAATTATAGCGTTGGTACTATGAGAGTCATTCTCAGTCTAATAATCAAACGTATTGTTGAGGTAGCAGATAATACCTTAAGCGAAAGCTTAATTTCAGCCTCATCTGGTGGTACAGTATTACGCCATATTACGCCGTATTCTGACTAAGCAGTGCGTATTCTTAAAGCTGTACCATTACGGCCTGCCGTACCGTATTATACCGTACCGTACCGTAATTTACGCCGTGGTATTTTTACGGCCACACTACTGGCTACACTGTAACATTGCTAAAAGCTTGGCATTGTTGAGGATATCACTACTAGCCACCAAAGATTGAGTTGGACGAAGTTGTAATTGTGAGTATAGTAGTTCGGAAGCTGGAGCAAAGAGCTCGCTATCTGTACGCCGCTGATCTCGCGGTCGTGGGACAAGGAGTTGAAGCATCGAAGGGCGAACTGGTCCATGTCTTTCTGCCGAATCCGGATGTCGGCAGCGTCTGGCGTTAGGGTGGCCTTCGCTTTCTCAATGGCCCGTTTTAGCAATGCAGCCTTGAGCAGCATTTGGTATGGAGAGACGTCATCCTTCGTCGCATAGTTCGTGACATAGTAGATGAGAGACAGAGCTTTAGCCACAGTTGGGATCCAAGAGATATCTTGATTAGAGCGGATGCAGCTTGCGATTGCTGGGTTCCACGGGTTGACCCAGCCGTGATTCCGAGCCAGATGGATTACACCTAACTCATCGACTGTGGAGGCGGAGACAAGGTCGCATGGCATGCCGAACCTGCAAGGAACCTTATCCTGCCCTTTCTGGCCGTACTTAAAGCAGGTAGCGTTGTGGTTTCGGGAATGCATTTGTTTCTTGCAAGCAACAGCGTTACTATCAGTTGACAGTCTAACATGGAATTCGTCATCGGTCTCTGAGCTCTTCGTGGAAGGTGGCATGTCTGTAGCGCTTGGTCCAGAGTGATCAGTAATATCCAAGTCTATACTTTGCATAATGACAGCTTCCAGGTAATGTATCATCCGACTGGCAAAACAGCTGTCCTGGAGAAGTCGATTCCGCAAAGTGGTAAAAGCAAGGTTGCCAGCGAGCCAGACGAGCGCATGGAGGTGTAACATCCCACGGCCGTTGGTTTCGACGACCCCGAAATGGTTTGCGACCTGCCCAAGGATTCCCATTCGGCTACCACCACTACCGAGGAGGCCATCAAAGACACCCTTGCAGGTATGATGAAAGAACTGCGCAACGGCAACAGGGTTCGACGTTGCTGTCGCCCGACGGAGTGCTGCAGTAGCAGCCGGGAGGGCGTCCTCAGAGTATTCCACACCGGCCAAATATAGGACTAGGGGGTTTCGCAAGTCCGAGGGATTGATAGTCATCCAAAACGCTGGCATCCCATGGCGTACGATCAGTCCCCTGATTTCGGAGCGCATCTTCAGCTTTTGAGAGAAAGACTCCGGGACCTGCATACCAATGGTAACGATGTTTCGCTGTAGTAGGGTCATCAATGATTCGGTGTTCGGCAACTGCCCTCGCATCATGATCTAATTGACCTACGGTCAAAGATGCTACATCCTCACTAGTTGACTTCCAGTTTTCACGTTTTACAAGCATGGCATGTGCAACAGAAGAACTTCGGAGCTGTAAGCGGTCGTAAAAGAGACACATAAAGGTGTTATGGCGAGCGAATCTACAATCGTCAGTCGAGCTCTGTATGAGGTTGGGGAGATCGCGCCTTCTGCTGTGGTGATTTAATGCCCACTCAACAAAGGCTACAAGCGACACCGGAACCGTCCTCTGGTCCAAGTGGCCTCCTACGCTGGTGGGAAACAGGGTTGGGAAAGCGGCTGTAAAGTAATGAGGGTCTTCCCAACTATTCGCCGGCGTGGCTTGACCGCGTATGGCGTACGAGATTACTGGAATCTTCCTTCGGGCATGTGGATGCCGATCCGTAACACCCTCCCTCCTCCGTTGACTCTCCCTCCTCCGCCTGGAACCGGCTACCAGTCACGATACCTAGGAGCGCGTCTATCATTCGTACATTTGGATCCTGGCGTTCTCCGTTCACATCCGTGTAGACAGAGCCGGTTAATAAAGTTTCGTTGTCATCGGCATCGAAACCTTCATCCTGGGCCGCTTGGAGATCGTTCTCGTAGTTGCCGACTTGTAGCCCAACTGTATATCCCTCACGCTCGTGGTGATCTGGGCTCCCAAGGCAGATGATGTTATCGCGGATCTCGGGCGGGATAAAGTCGTCACTCCAAGTGTCCATCATTTGGTGATTGATGGTGAGGTCGTGATATAGGTGGTTGTGCTGGACTAGATATTCTAAAGCCGCGAGAACCTTGTCCTTTCGAACTTGCAGAAATGGTTTGAGATCCGTATCCGCCGGGGCACGATTTCCCAACCAGGTAACTTTGATAAGGTTGTCTAGTCTCAACTCAGGGCTAGGGAGAATCTGGAGAAGCGGTCCCGGGTCTTGTGGGATGACGATGATATGGCCTCGCAGCGCTTTATAGTTAATTGGAGATAGGTGGCCCCCTGGTCGCAGTTTAATGATAGTGCCAATTGGATGACATTTTGCAATGAGACACTCCTCAACTGGAGTGAGATCATCTAATGCAATCGGATAGTGCTGGCACATGATAACATTAACGAGGTTCTTCGCGGAGAATTTGGGAATAGTGCCGAGACTGAGGGCTGAGTGACACTGGGAACAGAAATCCCAGATATTTCCGTGTCGGCCACAGATATCGAGGTAGCCTTGTAGAGGTCGAACGAAATTGTCCTCATCACCGATTTCGTAGACATCCGTAGTAGGGACAAGCTTGCCACAAGAACAGCACACAGATGTCTTGGACGCGGTTGACATTTCACGTGCATATTTACCAATAGAAGTTCGAATATGTGAAGAGGATATCTTTGGAGGAAATGCTTCTGATGCAGTCTCTCGGAGCTTGAACTCGTCTTCTAGGAAGTGCAATGCAGCTCTTGCAGCTTCTCGTGCTGGTGTATTTAGTCCCGTATTTATGTGGGTGCGGATCTTTGTGGGACGAGGCGGGGCAGGATTTGCCGACGATGAAAGACGTCTCCTTTTGTTTGGTAGAATTGTTGGCAAGTGATTGGTTGAAGAAATCAGCGAGAGATCAAATGCAGATGTCAGTTGGGAACGGTATGTCGGTTGGCGCGATATCAAGCGTGGGGGGCTATGAATAGTAGGCGCATCGCTAGAAGCCTCGTTGGCGAGAGCGGGATAGAGTTCTGAAAGGGGTCAAAGACCGATGTCGGTTGAGATGGTTCCAAGATCTGAGAGCGATTGACCTTCCGTACATTGGGCGAGGGAGGGTCTTCGTAGCCTAGGGACTTCACCGGCTCTATGGAATTTAGGAATGGATCAAAGCCGGTTGGTAATCTAGAAGGGTCGTCCCGGGAACGATGGTGGACAGCGGTAGGCGCGGAGTAACTGGGTAATAAGCCAGGTTAGTTCTCAATACATCAAATTATGAAAGGGAGTGAAGAAATATGCTTCTTTACCTTAAGGGCGAGTTGGAGGTCTCTTGTAATCGGTTTGATATTTGCGACTGAGAGATCCTACTCTCCGGTGACATGTTAGGAGCTATTTGTCGATGGCGATAGGCAGTTTGGCACGCTCGATGCCTTTCCTACGCAGTATTAGCAGGATAGAAAGCGGCTGATGACTATAGAGACGGACGCTGCAGGATAGACACATCTGGACGCGTGTACCGTCCCATTTAACCCCGAACTTATCAATGGGCTGAGCTCCCTTCGCAGCACAAGCTAGGCGACTACATCTAAATAAAGGAGCATCCATGGGCTTGTGTTATGCAAACGGTAAGGAGGGTGCCATTTCAGTTGCATGATAAGGTGTGCAAACGGAGGTTTGGGCGCGAGTTGCCCAAGAGAATCACGTGAGCTCTGTAGACTCAATATGGAGACTACTGTCTGAGCCAGGGTTGGTACGGTCGGTTGAACGAATTTCAAACGGTCGAATATCATCCTGTCGGTTTTTAGTTTTGATTTGTCAGTCTTTGTAATGTGCGGGGAAGAAGTATATTTACCTTTGGTTCCATGATGGGAGGATGATCCTAGGAGAATTGAGGCTCTGCGAAGACATGATCGACGATGAACAAGGCTCACGCCAGTGAGAGGATTGCGGATTAGACTGGAGTGATCCCTCTATGCCTGCATATTGATCGGGCACCGAGCCGTCAGCGTCTCTGTCGGGAGACACCGAGACGGTGAGTCTCAGGACCGATGAAGAGCAGCCGTCGACTTTCTACTGTCGGGTACTATTTATTGAAGAGGCTGAAAGCATGTGTCCAGACAAAAAACTAAGATTCCTGAGCCAGATAGGACAGAAGACTTTTCCAATGGCTAGTCGGCAGCTGTGGCAGAAGAGGAATGGCAAAAAAGACTACAGTAGGAGAGGCTGGCCGAGGCATTCCAGATTTGTAAACTGCACCCCCTTTCTCTTGTAGGAGCGATATAAAAAAGTTTATTAAAGTAAGAAGCTCCTGTGTGAGGCATCAGGTATGTGACCACGTGGGAACACAGGGCGCTACTCCATATTCAGGTGAAGTACTAGCAATCAATTTGGACGTCGGCGCAGCCAATGAGCGAGTGCCCCCACGCAGCCAATCAGCACGAGGCTTGGCGAAGAGACCTTCAGCGCAAATCCCCGCTTTTTTCGGGCCCTTGTCCTCTCGCGCGCCGGTTGGTTGTCCCTTCCTCTCGTTCCTCGTTTCAGGGCATTACGCTATGCCTAAAAGGGCCTAGATCGATTATATACAATTCAAGTTCTTCTATAGTTGGCTTGGTTTCGCAAGGCCCGTACAATACGTCTGCATCCAAAGTAGTGCTTTTCCACTTGTGGTCCAGCGTCGTCTGCGGGTTCTCGTGTAAAATAATTAGTAGCAAGTAGCTTGGAGGCGATTCTCAAAGTGTTCAGCGTCCTATCCTCAGCAGCTAAAGCAGAACCTACTACGAGCACGAGAGTGCTTTGGGGGTTAGTGAGTTAAAGAAGGGTGAAAGGGAGCTTCGCGATTCAATGAGGTCGAATCGCAACTATTTCTTAGCCTGAGTGCCGTGAAGCACTTGACAATTCTTGCTAAATGATTCATGCGGTCCTTGGCATAACGCACACTTTGCTATCGTTTGCGAGCATTCCTTGTGGATGTGGCCCTCCTTAGCGCACTTTGCACATACCTGCGCCTTGGTGCAAGCATATGCCTTATGACCGACTTCTTGACAGTTGTAACATTGCGTTGGGCCCGCTCGATGTTCATAGACCCTGGTGTATGCGGATTCCCCAGCAACGTGGAAGTACTGCTCTCGCAGTAGTCGTGCTGCTTCACTGCCTTTAGTGACGTAGACTACCATTGACCCATACGCTTTCCCCTGATCTTTTCTGCTGAGCCATGCGATCTTGGCTATGTTGACTTCATTCTCCTTTCCCAGGACCTCGGCGGCCCCAGGTAAAATGTTTCCCTCTTGATCGAGAATGGCTGTTCGGTTTGCGTTGTCCACCTTCACTGGGTAGAGCTGGTCTCGTAACACCCGAGCATTAGGTGGGGCCGTTTTCTGAGCTGCTTCCTTGACCCTGTGAAGCTCAGCTTCGTCTCTACTTGCTACCTTGACGCGTTCGGCATTTCCGGAATCCTTGATTACTGCCGCACAGCGCCAATTCGCATGTCCATCCGTGGTGCGGATCTCTTCCTCGATTGCTTTTCTGATTGATCCTGGGTGCACCTTGCTCTTGTCTTCCTCTCCCATCCTGGACGTATCGATGGTGCAGTACAGCGTATCTGTCATTGTTGATGGCCCCGTGCCCATCGAGGTAAGGGTCTGGACATTGCTTGGTTGACTGCTCGGTGGCATCCGGGGAACATCTGCATACGACAAATTGACTGCCGAGGAATTTTGGATGTTGGACCACTGGGTCTGGATCAATTCAGCCACCTCTGCCTTCAGGGATTCGATCTGCTTCGTGAACAATTCGGAGAGAGTCTCGATCTGGTTGGCGTGTGCCCATTTCTGCTCCTCCATTGCCTCCATCTGTTCTTGCTTCTGTTCCTCTATGGCGCTCAGTAAAGAGGTAATCAACTCAGTCAGTGTCTTGTTCTGCCCATTGGCCGTTGTGCTCGTCTTTCCGATCACTGATCAATTTGTAGTTGTAGCCGCTGCTGCCAATCGTTCTGCAACCTTCGCTGCAGATGTTCGGGTTCTCGTAGGCGCTGCTTGGCCCTTGGGTTGAGGCGTGATTGCGGTTCGAGTCGGTCGTGGTGCGCCAGGGGCCATTGTCGCTACGTGAATTGTCTTCTCTGGCCCGCTATCATTGCTCTCGTCTTCATCCGCCAGGAGCATGACCTTTTCTTGTTCCAATGCTTTCGTTGTTTTGGTACGTTCGCGACGCGACTGACGCGTCGGACCTGGGTCTCCTTCAACCATCATCGCACCACCTTAACCTTCCTCCTTGATGTAACTTCAAATGCTCTGAACTTGAATCCTTTGTATTCAATTGTTCTCGTCTCGTGCTGTCTTCGTATATATACCGATTGCAACCCTACTTCGTTCAAGTGCGTGATCACATGACTTCTCTAGTTAATTGTACTAACATAGAGAAAAAGCGAAGGAATTCAAGGTCGAGTAAATCCAATACGGAGATGACCTCAATGTCCAAGATGGAACAGAAGCGAGGGAAGAGTGAGGGTGGTGTGATAGAGAAAGGGGAGGATTTAGGTGATGATGAAACGAGTCTTAGTTTCCCGCCCTTCTGGTAAATAGAGCAAATTTGGTCGATACCTCGATGGGCACATCTAATGATCCCGAAGTGCGACTTGTGAAAAGCAAATTGCCATCTCTAACGCAAGCCAACTTTTCTGCTCCGAAGCGTGAGCTTAACAACCTCCCTGTAATCCCTTACAGCTCTAACGTTCTCAGATGTCGACTTTGCGATTCGAAACTGGAAGCAAATGGAACGACTTTAGGTACGGTTTGATTGGAAACATTAATCTCTTGGGGAAGGAGCCGCTGTAAATAGTAATCGTTAGCCAATAAATATCATATGCTCTCTGTCTCAACAGCTCTGAAGCCGCAGGTAATGAAGCATGAGGTGAATACTACCTTTAGGAATCTCCCCTCACGGACACACTAACACCTGCTATTGTCGCCGCCGAAATACTCAGTCGGCCGCGTGCGTCTTTTTTTCCACCATCTTCAAGATCTCGGACATATCGTCTCCAACCACTGCCTTTCCGTTCGTCCAGTCCACCGTCTATAGAAATAGTCGGCAACCCGATTCGATAGAGCTTGAAGGGATTGAGAGGTAGTGCAACGTACGAGAGGCTTCTGAAAGTTCTCTGCGTTTTCCTTGGTTTTTTTCATCGCGTCTACCTTATTCTTTGCACCCCTTACCATAGTACTCGCTGTCTGCGTTCCAATATACTCGAGGATGCTCTTAAGCTGTTCTGCCGTTGGTGGATCCTCGGTGATGTTGAGCTCGAACTCCTCTCGGCGCGCAAGAGTCTGATGCGAGTGATCACTGGCTTGATCTTCGGTAGCATGTTCGCTCGCAATCGCAGAAGCTTGCTTGAGGAGAGTATACACCCGCAAGGATGCCGGCGAGCTCGCCTTGTGAAAGAGTGTGATTACATTGTGAGGTTTATACTATTCGGCCGTAGCCGCAGTTTAGCGATATGACTTTAATATCGTGTGCTCGCGAAGAGAACTTGATACTTACGAAGCGAAACATTGCGGTGTTGATCAATCTTTGATTCGAAAGAGCTGGACTTGAAAGCTGCAGAGATTCCACAGGCTGACGAACGCCTCTCTCAACCGCGAATTTTTTAGCCGGCGTTCCTCGAGCTTCTACAATCCTAGAGGCCGAGATACTCAAGAAAACTGCCGATGCTAATGAGAAAGCAATTCCACAGGTCGCTCGTCTCTGATACGATTGTGGAGATGAGGTCGAAGCACATCTCGGCAGGCTCTCTGCACCAGCTGTGATAAGGATACGTAATAATAATCTCTGGAGTTAACGTTTTGTGAGCTGCGATATTTGAAAGAGAATTAAAATAAAGTTGAAACGTCCAAGATGACAAGCTAACATAACCGTTGGATCTATGACGTTAGACAATGACGTAGCACGCAACCAGCCAACACTGGTTAGCTCTCGGACCACACTTTGCGTCACAAGCTGGAGCTAAACTGTATCAAGAAAGGCGTAATCAACTTTCCTCAGCCACCATGGCGTCGCTTGTCTGCGCCACCAACGATCCTGACGAAACCACCAGAACGCACCTCAAGTGGCACACTTCAACCGGCACAACTCCTACTCCCGGCCATCATCTTCATCTTTCCAATATTATCTTGCTGAAAGTCTCAGCTCTATTAGTTGGCGTATCAAATATGTCGATAGTCGCACTGCTGCACGTCTATAATGGATCCTCAATCAACACCTACGAAGACAGCTGCCAGCACGCCCGTCATGTACCCGGGCCCGCTCAGTCTGACGACAACCTCCCAGCATCAACAACCGCTGTCTCTATCCGATAGCGCCCCTCATTCAGACCCCTTCCTGCATCCTCTGCGGATGCACACAGTTCAAGAGTGAGCAAATCGTCCCTTTATTCGTTGCGCGATCTTTGACCATCCCACCAAATACGACCCACAGTAGTCGGCTCGCAGGAGAGCAGAAGTCTCCATACTAGCTTGACAGCTTCGTACAACCATATGATTCTTTACGTCATAGAATCATTACTCATGCTAACATTTGCAAGCCAGGACCTACAAAGCCAAAGTCGAGCAGGACTCCATTACCGGACGGAAGCTGATAAATCAATACGAGATCATCGACGAGATAGGCGGAGGTACTCATAGCAAGGTCAAACTGGCACGGAGTCTCGAGAGGGAGGACTACTATGTTGCGATCAAAATCATATCACGCTTCTCCAAGAAGCGTCGACTTGGAAGGGTTACCGTCTCACCAGAGGAGAAGACCAAGAGAGAGATTGCTATCCTCAAGAAAGTACGTCATCCTAATGTCGTCGGTCTGCTTGAGATCATCGACGACCCGGAGTTGAAGAAGATATATCTGGTTCTAGAACATGTTGAGCTAGGAGAGGTAGTATGGCGCAAGGAGGGGGACCCGCAGATATGTCTTTACGAGAGGCAACGAATTGATAGGGATATTCGAGGAGATACGGACACGGGAGATGATGAGAAACTTTTCAAGACGCTCCAGCAGCGTCACCAGCGGAAGGAGGCACAACGGGCAAGGATCTCTCAACTGCAACTAGCACACGGACATGTCGATTATTTGAACGCAGACCATGGTGTCGACGAGGAGGAAGCTGGAATGGCATCACTGCCACGAAAAAAGGCGCATGATCCTACGCAGAACCTGCCTCGACCCGATAGGTCGATAATCCAGTTCGATCCTAGCTCTCAGGCTCATTTAAGAACAACATCGCAAGCACCCTCGCGGACGGGCTCTCGTGCCAATACGCCACTTCCGACGGCGGTCGACATTCCTCCCCCTCGATAGCGACAACGAAGATGGGATAATTAGCCTATCGCAATCCATCTCGTCGAACCATGGTTCGTCTTACGCTCTTGACCGAATGACATGTGGCATCTATCTCGAAGATACACCATTTCGAGGACGGTCACCGAGTTTGACCGACATGATAATATCATGCAAGCCGTCTGTTGATAATATGATGCAGCATTACGCCTTCGAAGAGGAATTTTCCTACGTTCCCTGCCTCACAATCGACCTGGCAAGATCGATATTTAGAGACACCGTGCTGGGATTGGAGTATCTGCACTACGAAGGGATCGTCCACCGAGATATCAAGCCTGCCAATCTGCTGTGGACCAAAGATCATCGTGTGAAGATCGCGGATTTTGGGGTCTCGTATTTCGGTAGACACATCCGAGAAGGCGAGACGGAAGAAGATATCTCTGAAGAGGATGCCACAGATTTTGATGACAAACTAGAACTCGCCAAGACTGTAGGCACACCAGCCTTCTTCGCCCCCGAGCTTTGCTACACGGACTACGATGTCAAGCAACCGGAAGTCACGGAGCAAATCGATGTCTGGTCTTTGGGTGTCACCCTGTACTGCCTCATCTACGCTCGTATCCCATTCATGGCGGAAGATGAATACCAGCTATACCGGGCAATTGCAAACGAAGAGGTTTATATTCCTAGACGACGCCTCAAGGCTGTCGATCCATCATGCTCAACTTTGCACTCGCCGCTAAATGCAGGCATGAGCCTATCAACTGGTCCGTATAGAGAGGAAGGAGAACTCGCGTTCGAGGATATTGACGAGGAGTTATACGATCTGCTCAGCAGGATGCTGATTAAGGATCCTACGGAGCGTATTAAACTGAGGGAGGTCAAACGTCATCCGTGGGTGGTTCGCGACATTGATGACATTGTTGGGTGGTTTGAAGCCTCGGATCCATCACGGATGACTGCTGGTAAAAGGATCCAGGTCGATGATCGTGAATTGGAACGCGCTGTTATTCCAATCACTCTTCTCGAGCGTGCTCGTTCAGCAGTCAAGACGGCTGTCGGGAAGGTTATTGGCGTGAAGGCTCTCGCAAGGAGAGCTGTAAGCACGACAAGCGTAGTGATCACTGTAGCCGTTGTTTTTTTTCTTTGCTATTCTGGCTTAGTGCCAAGAGTCCCATTACTTTTGGCCGCGACCTCCGTAGTTAAGTTATCTAACACAATACAGACGAGAGGATGTGGCTGAACGAAGACAATCTTCGCATGAAGTTTTGTGAGGGGTATGCTCTCAGTGTGAATGAGTGATTTGTCTAGCTAAAGTGGCTGATCTGAAGCTTGCGAATACAGGGTATGAAAAAAATTGAACAGGGCATTTGTTTCACTGATGTGCGCCGTGGCCTGTTTATCAATATGTTCAGTCATTGTAATCTTGGTAAACGTGCGCTCCTTCGTGGTTTCGATACTCGATATCCTTGCCTTTCATACAGTCCACACTTCTTTAGGTATAGCGACTGACAGGCCAACATCATTAATCGAGTCATTTAGTATCCGCCCGATAACATAAAAGTGCGTTCTCGTTACTATGTATGACGATAAGAGGGGGTGGGGGTTCAGCTAAAACGCTTGATTGCACAACAATATTTTACAAAAGTTTATACATTTAGAATGTATCCAAATCTAGAGAGCTTTCTACAGTTCTATTGCAGTACCGCTGATTTTGCTCTGCTGAATATTTCAAGGTTGGCTGTTAGAGTTGGAGTATATTTGAGCGCGCTTAAAAGAACAAGGGTTATTTGTTGTATGTTCTCTCCATTTCTGATCCAGGCTCAGCGGCACTGATCGCAGAGCCGGACACGCTGTTATCGAAGATCTCATCTTCGAAACTGGCTTCTTGATCGACCTCATCGCTCTCCTCACCGACATCTACTCGGCCTCCTTTATCGGTCATGTATAAGCTGATGACTGATCCGATGACAGCAGTGACTGCACTGCACCACCATGCTAGACCGGAGTAGCCGAGCTCAAGGCCAGCGAAGAACAGAAACCCCGCAACGGTGGGTCCGAAGGCTCGGGATAAAGAAGCGGTGGATGCTGCGACGCCGTTGATGGTTCCGAGTATAAGGAGGGAAGGTGCGGAATTGGTGAGGAGGATGGCGTTACTGGGGTAAGCTAGGGCCGCGAAAGTGCATTTCCAGACTACCAATGCATAAATTCCGGCCATTCGCATGGAGTCCGAAAGGAGCACGAAGTACGGTGTTGAGAGGTAGAGAATGGGGTAGGAGAGGGTAATTAATCTGAATAGACCTAACGCACTCAATCTTCGAACAATAATTGGAAAAAGCGTGATGGTCACGAACATAGAGTAAATGCCCTGAACAGACATTATGGCTCCGATTTCCCTAGGACTGAGATCATAACCCCTAACGAACTTGAAAGGCAGGTTTTGTTCTAGATTTTTCGGTGGCGACGTACTCAGGAGAGTCGGAAGCATGGCGTCAAAAGTCATCGTGTGGCTGAGAATCACAAGTCAGTTTTGTCTGATCTGCCGGAGAAACAATTCTTAACTTACTAAGCTAAGATACCATAACCGACAATGTTCAGAACGACCTGTCTCGTAAATATTTTTGTCGCAGCTGGCTTCGATCTAGGCGTAATGTGCGAAGAATTAAGACCAAGAGCTTCCTGCAGTTCTGACGATGAAGTAGAAGGTAAATTAGGAGATCCTGCAGGGGTGCGATATCTTGGTGGTAGTTCATTGCCCAGCAATGGCAACACTTCGTCGAGATCTGCGGTCTTCTTTGATCGCGATGCCCCCAAGTTCGCGCATTGGGTGAACTTGCTGAGAATCCATTTCCCATGTGCCAAGCCGGGATCGTGTCGATATTTCCTCTGCGCATGGGTCTCCTCGAGAAACAAGATCCCAATCACTACACCACAAGATACGATAACCGTGCATACCAGGTTGGGCAGAAGGTATGGAGATGATTCCCATATTGTCCCCTCGGCGAAGAGATATGGGTACCGGAGAACTGGTCTAGCCAATGCGCCTCCAAGTGTAGGTCCCAAGATCGATCTGGATTCATCAACTTTGATTCCCAGGAACTGACGAAGCTCAGAATCCTAAACTTACCCGAGACACCACACGAATGGCATGATGGTGTACGCGCGCGCTGTTTGCGACCTGTCAGCAAGAGGCTTCAACACGAGGGAACGGAGAGATGACAACTCAGGTCGCGCACATACGCTGGTGTTCTTTAACCGTGACCATTTCCGCAACCGTCGTCTGCAAAACCCCGATATTCCTACATGCGCCTCCTCGTCAGAATGGAAACGTTCACCATATCCCCTGTTTCCTTGAAGATCCGACTTACCCATTCAAAAGGCCGCCTAATGCCCGCGCAAACAGTGCAACTGGAAAGCTGGGTGCAAATCCGAAGATCAACATGCTCAACGCCGTTCCTACCAGTCCTGTAAGAAGCACCGGTTTTCGTCCGATCTGATCACTGAGTTTGCCCCATGCAACGCCAGACGAGAATTCCGCAAACGCAAACGCAGATGTGACCATCCCTGCATAGACTGAAATTTCCGAGTCTTTCTTGGTTATGCCGAAGTCTTTAATCATATAGTAGACGTAGGGGAAGATCGACATAAAGGCAATTGGTTCGCAAATTCGGCATAATGCTAAAAAGTGTTAGGAAGATGTTTCTTCGGCCGCACTCCGATTTTGGGGAAGCTCACCCAAGATTAACATCTGCCTCGTGGGGAAAGGAGGAGTCCCTTCCAGGTACCCGCGCATTGGACGTCAGTCATCACGCGAGTGCGGTCTTATAAAGGCGACCGTTGGTTGGTTTTGATATACAGCAGGAAGAGTTGGTGTTTGGGTGTTTCGGTGTGGAAGACGTATTCATGTGTACCAGAGCGTGGGGTCAGGTTCAGCAGGATGCTCCGGACTATTTGAGATTAAATGCCTCTGGATGATATCAGTTCCTTCTCTTGTTCGTTCGGTCGAATATCGCAGGTAGAGGAGACCCCGTCATAATTGTGTGGCTTAAAAGTTATATATGCATTCTTGAAGCTGACGAAACAGAAGTACCAATTCAAAGGAGAGATTGCGCAGGGGAGAAGAGACCTTTGATATACTTGGCTGCCAGGAGAATTCACTAGGGCTATAATTCATAACCACGTAAATTACAACTTGCCGGCCGGTGGTAGTATGGTAGTCCATGAGAGTGCTCGCTAGTCAAAGTATTTCAAATGAAAGATTTAAAACAAGTTTGAAGCACTTCTCTGTATGCGCCGAGTCGCGAAAAGAGTCTAGTATGCAAGCCATGTTTCGACAGGCTGGTAAGGCAGGACTAGCGCGGACGCTTCTATAGGCTCGGTTAGACCAGTGTCGTCATCGGCCGCTTCACCTCCAAACATGGGCAGCTACTCTTTCTGCTTCTACATCATATCCATGTCGGCCCAAGCATTAGTGATAGCTTTCTTCTGCTCTTGCAGCCAAGGGCTTCACAAGGAGCCCGATATTCGTCAAGGTTTGCTGTAGCATTAATGGGCCGTCTGGAGGTATATAGATTATCTATGCTAAGGTTCGCCGCTTCCTTGAACCTGGCCCCTCTCGTTACTTGTTCTGACGGCTGTATGGTCGGACAGCTGTGTTAGGTATGATCATGTTAAAAGTACCTCTCAATTCTATTTTTCTTGGTGACGCTTAGTTTCAAGCAGATGCAGGAGGCTTTGGCGAATCTTCCAGATCTCGTAGAATACCGCAAGCAGGTAGAGTATATTCAATAAGCTCGGAATTTTAAATTATGTAGTTTAGTCCAGAGAGCTATAAATAGAAAATAGAGATTCGGATTATATCACTTCTGAGATGCTAAACTTATATCTGAAAAGGGTGATACTACGCCTTTTGGCATTTGTTGCCGGGAACGGGCTTCCAGAAGCGGTTTCTTTACATAGAACAACATCGATCCGGAATTTTCAGGTCTAAGATATGTTTATCAAGGCCAGAGACTCTATAATGCTAATCTGATCTGATACAGACAACGACGTCGATGATAACGAGCTAAAGAACTTTGATTAAAAGTGAAGAACCAAAGCGCTACATCCGAGATTGCAATTCCCAGACAGGCAACCACTGCAGTAGCAGAATTTGAAAGAATTATTTCACGAATACAGTGACGACGTCTCTATCCCGTAGCCTCACAACCATTTCTAAGATGTCCTTCGAAAGTAGGTGTTGGTTCTCGGGATTAGATAATGAACTGGAACCGGCTCAATCCCCAAGGTAACATCGATCAACCTGTGTAGCGCTCCGAAAATTTTGAGGAAGAGCGGTCAGGGCTATAAGAGATAAAGCTTATAATGGCAATCGTCGAATAATCGGTCTCGCTCAGTCACAGCCGGATCTCCATCCAATAATTTAATAATCCTATACCGCCAAGTCTCGTTGGAACTTATTTTGTAATGGTGAAGATCGACAAAATGGCATGTTTAGAGGTTGAAACCTGGCACAACCCTTCCCCAACCCTCATTTCGATTACCACACCAAGGATCTATCAGAAAATCTAACCCGCCATGTGGGAACCTATCTCATTCCGTCCTCTGCTGCAAAGCATCGAAACAGCGATGTCCAACTCATACAGCGACCTCACCCACCTCCACAGAGCTCCACATAAAACAACGGCTTATGACCAACACAGCTACAAGCTCCTCAAGCTGTACGATTTGTCCAGAAACAATGATGATGGCCATTCTGGAGCTCGGGAGGTGGAATACAAGAATTCCTGGAAGCGATGAATCGGGAGAAGCTCCATGCTTCTGCACAGATGATAAGCACCGGGATTCCGTTGGCTAGCACTAACCTTGCTCCGAGTTTCTCTGAGACTGCCAAACGGTATTAGCATCATTGACCTTTTAATAGGTTACTAGAGTTCTGTAACCAACATCCCCCTCCCCTCCCTAACCCCCAAATTCCTCCTACTCTGTTCTTGGTTTCGTCGCAGGCTCGAAATAAGGGTCTTTCCAAGTCTTTCACGATGGCCTCGTCAGCCTCCGTCACCTATAACTCTGCTCATCCAAATCCCTCCACCTTTCAATCTAAGATCGCTAGCCCTCCCCTCCCTTAAAGTTGGCCATATCCTCTGACTTAGAACGAAAGCGACCCACAAGGTTTGAAAGACGAAAATTGATAGACCCAGACCCAAGCCCATCAATAATTGTACCGAGGGACCATCCGGAGATTGAGATTCAGGAAGAGGAGTTTAAACCGGATGATGCGAGAGCGATGAGTCCGAGGAGAAGTTCAGCAGACGTGGAGAGACTGGGACAGGAGGCTAGACAAGCTTTGAAGGAGTACGAAACCCAGCAACCTCTCAGTGCTGTTTAAATGTATTACTATTCCCCTGCATCGAATGATAACTGACTCGAGCCTGGCATATACCAGACAAGCAACGATCCTTCATTCATCACTCACAGCCCTAGCAGAGCGAATCGAAGAATTAAATAGAGGCCAAGATAAGCTCGAGCGCGAAAACAAGTGCCTGAAGGACTACATCAACAATCTTACCAGGACAACGTCGACGAGCAAACTATCATAGACGCCGGAGTCGGGCAAGGCAAAGAAGTAAGGAAAGAATAGACAGGTGCCAATCCATCATCGCATTGTCGAGACCCTCAATCAATCCTTTGATGATCAGGGTCGAGATTCTAATCCTGCGGTTCAGCTGAAAATAAGGCTTGTGGGAGATAGATGGCATTGGGGACCAATCAAAATAGAGATGGATATCTTTGTAAGCTATTATGTCTAGCCCGGTCTCCATAGAGGAGATCTTGTTATAGCTAGGCTTGCTCTGGCCAGTTTCAGCCTTTGCTTCTAGTAGAACTTTGATTGCTTCAGCATGGCCATTCCATGCTGCTTGGTGAAGAAGTGTCTTTGGGCTGCATCTTAAGCTTTATCATTAGCCTCTGCTTCCAATAGATCTTTGATCGCCCCGGCATTGTAATTTTCTGCGGCTTGGCCCTCGAGAGGATTCTCAGCAACGTCCACGTCTTTCTTAGAATACTTCTCTATCCCTATTGCCACTGACAATCTATCTTTCACCTTAGCGTCGGCATCCTCCTTTGCAATTGGCCGAACCATCTCAGGTGGTGCCTTTTCTCTGAGTATTGGTGAAACTTAAGAAAGCTAGATCTGGATTGTTCGTTGATCTTAGCAAGCCCGAAATTCTAAAGGCTTAGAAGGCAAGTTAAAAAGTAGCCTCGAATATTACACAGGACACAACGCACTATTAAATACTGTCTATCTCACGAGAATACTATAGAGCCGCAAGGCTTCTGCTCCTTATTCAGGAAAGTCAGCTTAAAAACGTGAGGCTTTCGTGGGAGGTTTATCGCGACTAGATATGCGACCCGCCTCAATCGAGAAACTCTACATCTATCACTTGGTTTACTTAGTACCGTTTTGACCGTTTTATCGTCGACTGACGTGGCAATCAAATAATGGTTGTGGAGTACGAAGTCTTGGTGTTCGGCTTGTAGGATATTTTGTATACTATATCGAATTGGAATTTCGGGTCTGCAGGTAAAAAGACTCGAAGTCGTATCGTTGTCAACGACCGAGCTTCAGCTAGAGCTGTAGAATAATCCGGACATTATTATCATTCTCACACTCATCAAGTGCGTCGACGACGAGAATGTAAAACTGGTATAATTCCCTTTGTAGACTCGAGTGGAGACTGAAAACCAGCTGACGCCACTGCTCCGTGAAAGATAGTCGCGTTATATCGCTCCGCTTTGTAACGACTTCACATGTGTATTGTCGAAAAGATGGCACATGGAAAGCGAGCCGCACCGCTAGACTGGTAAAGAACTTGCTGGCATAGTCGACATCTCCGCCGCCTTTAGAGAAAAAAGAGCTGGCTCCAAGACGTTTCTGCTTATTGTATCTGCGGCCGACAGTTAGTGGGGTCGCCATGCAGTTGGTGGCGCTCAACTTATTACGCGCTGGAGGTCGATGCAAAGATGTGTGTGGCTGAAACGTCTGGCTACGGAGTTGTCAACACCAACATAGTTAAATCTGGGTTGGGGTGTCACGGCACAAGTGAGATCCATATACTTTACCTCAGGCACTCAGGCCATAATTCTCGTGCCTAAGGCATCAGAGCACGTGTCTAATCGGTGTTCACGTGCAGTCCTCGAGCAAATGGCCTGAGGACCCTGTCCGACCTTGACAGAACGTGAAAATACACAATGATAAGCAGGAGGAATTGGGGATGCCGTTCAGGCTCTCTATTGTTGTCTCTGTGTGTAATAATACAGAATTGTAGAAATCTGTGTGTGTGAAAAGTCTTCCGCGCTAACATTCCCCACTTAGTCAGGGACATGTCAGCTAACTTACCTAGATTCTCAAAATCCTGACAGACCTGCACACCTGCTCTGCGGAAATTTTGTACCTTTTTTCGCGATTCTAAAGACTACCTTTTACGTATCCATTAATAACCAGATTAAAACATATCGCCTGCGTCCCAAAATTTGATCAATTGTGCATTAAGGCATATTTTGTTTAAATATTAATTTTTACTCGCACTTTATTTTGTGGCTTGTAAAAATGCTGATATGTCGTGACCTTTACCGCATCGGAATCCTCATCCATTAGTAGGCTGCCAGGATTCGAGATCCGGCGCCCAGTACACCTACACCATGGTGTAGGTGGCGGCCAATAGGTTCACGGGCCCCGTGGATTTAAAGGCTCACGGGATCCCGTGAGTCTGACTAAGCACTACATAACCTCCACCAGTGGTTGACAAAATTATTTCCGCACGTGCCAGCCCCACCAAAAATTAAAGGGCCTCGCAAGAATCAAGTGTAATTATTTCTATTGTACATCACCACAAAGCAGTCTTAATGGCTCTTCCACCATTTTCTGTAAGGCGTCTGCATCGGCCAGGCATCTGAGAAATGCGTTTTCGGACCTCAGTCATTGTGATTTTGTCCCATTCCTCTTGTAAAGCCTGTTTGATGTCTTCGTCCGTATCAAAGATTCTACGCCGTAAACGCTGCTTAATTATATTCCAAATTGCCTCAATTGATTGAGATCTGGTGATTGCGCAGGGTGCTTGATGTTTTCAATCCAATTCTTGGCCTTAAGTTC
>CAKJVC010000023.1:0-63823 GCA_918026815.1 Chalara sp. BL73 | reverse complement strand
CCAGAACGCACCTCAAGTGGCACACTTCAACCGGCACAACTCCTACCCGGCCATCATCTTCATCTTTCCAATATTATCTTGCTGAAAGTCTCAGCTCTATTAGCTGGCGTATCAAATATGTCGATAGTCGCACTGCTGCACGTCTATAATGGATCCTCAATCAACACCTACGAAGACAGCTGCCAGCACGCCCGTCATGTACCCGGGCCCGCTCAGTCTGACGACAACCTCCCAGCATCAACAACCGCTGTCTCTATCCGATAGCGCCCCTCATTCAGACCCCTTCCTGCATCCTCTGCGGATGCACACAGTTCAAGAGTGAGCAAATCGTCCCTTTATTCGTTGCGCGATCTTTGACCATCCCACCAAATACGACCCACAGTAGTCGGCTCGCAGGAGAGCAGAAGTCTCCATACTAGCTTGACAGCGTACAACCATATGATTCTTTACGTCATAGAATCATTACTCATGCTAACATTTGCAAGCCAGGACCTACAAAGCCAAAGTCGAGCAGGACTCCATTACCGGACGGAAGCTGATAAATTAATACGAGATCATCGACGAGATAGGCGGAGGTACTCATAGCAAGGTCAAACTGGCACGGAGTCTCGAGAGGGAGGACTACTATGTTGCGATCAAATCATACCACGCTTCTCCAAGAAGCGTCGACTTGAAGGGTTACCGTCTCACCAGAGGAGAAGACCAAGAGAGAGATTGCTATCCTCAAGAAAGTACGTCATCCTAATGTCGTCGGTCTGCTTGAGATCGTCGACGACCCGGAGTTGAAGAAGATATATCTGGTTCTAGAACATGTTGAGCTAGGAGAGGTAGTATGGCGCAAGGAGGGGGACCCGCAGATATGTCTTTACGAGAGGCAACGAATTGATAGGGATATTCGAGGAGATACGGACACGGGAGATGATGAGCAACTTTTCAAGACGCTCCAGCAGCGTCACCAGCGGAAGGAGGCACAACGGGCAAGGATCTCTCAACTGCAACTAGCACACGGACATGTCGATTATTTGAACGCAGACCATGGTGTCGACGAGGAAGCTGGAATGGCATCACTGCCACGAAAAACGGCGCATGATCCTACGCAGAACCTGCCTCGACCCGATAGGTCGATAATCCAGTTCGATCCTAGCTCTCAGGCTCATTTAAGAACAACATCGCAAGCACCCTCGCGGACGGGCTCTCGTGCCAATACGCCACTTCCGACGGCGGTCGACATTCCTCCCCTCGATAGCGACAACGAAGATGAGATAATTAGCCTATCGCAATCCATCTCGTCGAACCATGGTTCGTCTTACGCTCTTGACCGAATGACATGTGGCATCTATCTCGAAGATACACCATTTCGGGACGGTCACCGAGTTTGACCGACATGATAATATCATGCAAGCCGTCTGTTGATAATATGATGCAGCATTACGCCTTCGAAGAGGAATTTTCCTACGTTCCCTGGCTCCCACAATCGACCTGGCAAGATCGATATTTAGAGACACCGTGCTGGGATTGGAGTATCTGCACTACGAAGGGATCGTCCACCGAGATATCAAGCCTGCCAATCTGCTGTGGACCAAAGATCATCGTGTGAAGATCGCGGATTTTGGGGTCTCGTATTTCGGTAGACACATCCGAGAAGGCGAGACGGAAGAAGATATCTCTGAAGAGGATGCCACAGATTTTGATGACAAACTAGAACTCGCCAAGACTGTAGGCACACCAGCCTTCTTCGCCCCCGAGCTTTGCTACACGGACTACGATGTCAAGCAACCGGAAGTCACGGAGCAAATCGATGTCTGGTCTTTGGGTGTCACCATCTACTGCCTCATCTACGCTCGTATCCCATTCATGGCGGAAGATGAATACCAGCTATACCGGGCAATTGCAAACGAAGAGGTTTATATTCCTAGACGACGCCTCAAGGCTGTCGATCCATCATGCTCAACTTTGCACTCGCCGCTAAATGCAGGCATGAGCCTATCAACTGGTCCGTATAGAGAGGAAGGAGAACTCGCGTTCGAGGATATTGACGAGGAGTTATACGATCTGCTCAGCAGGATGCTGATTAAGGATCCTACGGAGCGTATTAAACTGAGGGAGGTCAAACGTCATCCGTGGGTGGTTCGCGACATTGATGACATTGTTGGGTGGTTTGAAGCCTCGGATCCATCACGGATGACTGCTGGTAAAAGGATCCAGGTCGATGATCGTGAATTGGAACGCGCTGTTATTCCAATCACTCTTCTCGAGCGTGCTCGTTCAGCAGTCAAGACGGCTGTCAGGAAGGTTATTGGCGTGAAGGCTCTCGCAGGAGAGCTGTAAGCACGACAAGCGTAGTGATCACTGTAGCCGTTGATTTTTTTTCTTTGCTATTCTGGCTTAGTGCCAAGAGTCCCATTACTTTTGGCCGCGACCTCCGTAGTTAAGTTATCTAACACAATACAGACGAGAGGATGTGGCTGAACGAAGACAATCTTCGCATGAAGTTTTGTGAGGGGTATGCTCTCAGTGTGAATGAGTGATTTGTCTAGCTAAAGTGACTGATCTGAAGCTTGCGAATACAGGGTATGAAAAAAATTGAACAGGGCATTTGTTTCACTGATGTGCGCCGTGGCCTGTTTATCAATATGTTCAGTCATTGTAATCTTGGTAAACGTGCGCTCCTTCGTGGTTTCGATACTCGATATCCTTGCCTTTCATACAGTCCACACTTCTTTAGGTATAGCGACTGACAGGCCAACATCATTAATCGAGTCATTCAGTATCCGCCCGATAACATAAAGTGAGTTCTCGTTACTATGTATGACGATAAGAGGGGGGTGGGGGTTCAGCTAAAACGCTTGATTGCACAACAATATTTTACAAAAGTTTATACATTTAGAATGTATCCAAATCTAGAGAGCTTTCTACAGTTCTATTGCAGTACCGCTGATTTTGCTCTGCTGAATATTTCAAGGTTGGCTGTTAGAGTTGGAGTATATTTGAGCGCGCTTAAAAGAACAAGGGTTATTTGTTCTATGTTCTCTCCATTTCTGATCCAGGCTCAGCGGCACTGATCGCAGAGCCGGACACGCTGTTATCGAAGATCTCATCTTCGAAACTGGCTTCTTGATCGATCTCATCGCTCTCCTCATCGACATCTACTCGGCCTCCTTTATCGGTCATGTATAAGCTGATGACTGATCCGATGACAGCAGTGACTGCACTGCACCACCATGCTAGACTGGAGTAGCCGAGCTCAAGGCCAGCGAAGAACAGAAACCCCGCAACGGTGGGTCCGAAGGCTCGGGATAAAGAAGCGGTGGATGCTGCGACGCCGTTGATGGTTCCGAGTATAAGGAGGGAAGGTGCGGAATTGGTGAGGAGGATGGCGTTACTGGGGTAAGCTAGGGCCGCGAAAGTGCATTTCCAGACTACCAATGCATAAATTCCGGCCATTCGCATGGAGTCCGAAAGGAGCACGAAGTACGGTGTTGAGAGGTAGAGAATGGGGTAGGAGAGGGTAATTAATCTGAATAGACTTAACGCACTCAATCTTCGAACAATAATTGGAAAAAGCGTGATGGTCGCGAACATAGAGTAAATGCCCTGAACAGACATGATGGCTCCGATTTCCCTAGGACTGAGATCATAACCCCTAACGAACTTGAAAGGCAGGTTCTGTTCTAGATTTTTCGGTGGCGACGTACTCAGGAGAGTCGGAAGCATGGCGTCAAAAGTCATCGTGTGGCTGAGAATCACAAGTCAGTTTTGTCTGATCTGCCGGAGAAACAATTCATAACTTACTAAGCCAAGATACCATAACCGACAATGTTCAGAACGACCTGTCTCGTAAATATTTTTGTCGCAGCTGGCTTCGATCTAGGCGTAATGTGCGAAGAATTAAGACCAAGAGCTTCCTGCAGTTCTGACGATGAAGTAGAAGGTAAATTAGGAGATCCTGCAGGGGTGCGATATCTTGGTGGTAGTTCATTGCCCAGCAATGGCAACACTTCGTCGAGATCTGCGGTCTTCTTTGATCGCGATGCCTCCAAGTTCGCGCATTGGGTGAACTTGCTGAGAATCCATTTCCCATGTGCCAAGCCGGGATCGTGTCGATATTTCCTCTGCGCATGGGTCTCCTCGAGAAACAAGATCCCAATCACTACACCACAAGATACGATAACCGTGCATACCAGGTTGGGCAGAAGGTATGGAGATGATTCCCATATTGTCCCCTCGGCGAAGAGATATGGGTACCGGAGAACTGGTCTAGCCAATGCGCCTCCAAGTGTAGGTCCCAAGATCGATCTGGATTCATCAACTTTGATTCCCAGGAACTGACGAAGCTCAGAATCCTAAACTTACCCGAGACACCACACGAATGGCATGATGGTGTACGCGCGCGCTGTTTGCGACCTGTCAGCAAGAGGCTTCAACACGAGGGAACGGAGAGATGACAACTCAGGTCGCGCACATACGCTGGTGTTCTTTAACCGTGACCATTTCCGCAACCGTCGTCTGCAAAACCCCGATATTCCTACATGCGCCTCCTCGTCAGAATGGAAACGTTCACCATATCCTCTGTTTCCTTGAAGATCCGACTTACCCATTCAAAAGGCCGCCTAATGCCCGCGCAAACAGTGCAACTGGAAAGCTAGGTGCAAATCCGAAGATCAACATGCTCAACGCCGTTCCTACCAGTCCTGTAAGAAGCACCGGTTTTCGTCCGATCTGATCACTGAGTTTGCCCCATGCAACGCCAGACGAGAATTCCGCAAACGCAAACGCAGATGTGACCATCCCTGCATAGACTGAAATTTCCGAGTCTTTCTTGGTTATGCCGAAGTCTTTAATCATATAGTAGACGTAGGGGAAGATCGACATAAAGGCAATTGGTTCGCAAATTCGGCATAATGCTAAAAAGTGTTAGGAAGATGTTTCTTCGGCCGCACTCCGATTTTGGGGGAAGCTCACCCAAGATTAACATCTGCCTCGTGGGGAAAGGAGGAGTCCCCTTCCAGGTACCCGCGCATTGGACGTCAGTCATCACGCGAGTGCGGTCTTATAAAGGCGACCGTTGGTTGGTTTTGATATACAGCAGGAAGAGTTGGTGTTTGGGTGTTTCGGTGTGGAAGACCTATTCATGTGTACCAGAGCGTGGGGTCAGGTTCAGCAGGATGCTCTGGACTATTTGAGATTAAATGCCTCTGGATGATATCAGTTCCTTCTCTTGTTCGTTCGGTCGAATATCGCAGGTAGAGGAGACCCCGTCATAATTGTGTGGCTTAAAAGTTATATATGCATTCTTGAAGCTGACGAAACAGAAGTACCAATTCAAAGGAGAGATTGCGCAGGGGAGAAGAGACCTTTGATATACTTGGCTGCCAGGAGAATTCACTAGGGCTATAATTCATATCCGCGTAAATTACAACTTGCCAGCCGGTGGTAGTATAGTAGTCCACGAGAGTGCTCGCTAGTCAAAGTATTTCAAATGAAAGATTTAAAACAAGTTTGAAGCACTTCTCTGTATGCGCCGAGTCGCGAAAAGAGTCTAGTATGCAAGCCATGTTTCGACAGGCTGGTAAGGCAGGACTAGCGCGGACGCTTCATAGGCTCGATTAGACCAGTGTCGTCATCGGCCGCTTCACCTCCAAACATGGGCAGCTACTCTTTCTGCTTCTACATCATATCCATGTCGGCCCAAGCTTTAGTGATAGCTTTCTTCTGCTTTGCAGCCAAGGGCTTCACAAGGAGCCCGATATTCGTCAAGGTTTGCTGTAGCATTAATGGGCCGTCTGGAGGTATATAGATTATCTATGCTAAGGTTCGCCGCTTCCTTGAACCTGGCCCCTCTCGTTACTTGTTCTGACGGCTGTATGGTCGGACAGCTGTGTTAGGTATGATCATGTTAAAAGTACCTCTCAATTCTATTTTTCTTGGTGACGCTTAGTTTCAAGCAGATGCAGGAGGCTTTGGCGAATCTTCCAGATCTCGTAGAATACCGCAAGCAGGTAGAGTATATTCAATAAGCTCGGAATTTTAAATTATGTAGTTTAGTCCAGAGAGCTATAAATAGAAAATAGAGATTCGGATTATATCACTTCTGAGATGCTAAACTTATATCTGAAAAGGGTGATACTACGCCTTTTGGCATTTGTTGCCGGGAACGGGCTTCCAGAAGCGGTTTCTTTACATAGAACAACATCGATCCGGAATTTTCAGGTCTAAGATATGTTTATCAAGGCCAGAGACTCTATAATGCTAATCTGATCTGATACAGACAACGACGTCGATGATAACGAGCTAAAGAACTTTGATTAAAAGTGAAGAACCAAAGCGCTACATCCGAGATTGCAATTCCCAGACAGGCAACCACTGCAGTAGCAGAATTTGAAGGAATTATTTTACGAATACAGTGACGACGTCTCTATCCCGTCGCTTCACAACCATTTCTAAGATGTCCTTCGAAAGTAGGTGTTGGTTCTCGGGATTAGATAATGAACTGGAACCGGCTCAATCCCCAAGGTAACATCGATCAACCTGTGTAGCGCTCCGAAAATTTTGAGGAAGAGCGGTCAGGGCTATAAGAGATAAAGCTTATAATGGCAATCGTCGAATAATCGGTCTCGCTCAGTCACAGCCGGATCTCCATCCAATAATTTAATAATCCTATACCGCCAAGTCTCGTTGGAACTTATTTTGTAATGGTGAAGATCGACAAAATGGCATGTTTAGAGGTTGAAACCTGGCACAACCCTTCCCCAACCCTCAATTCGATTACCACACCAAGGATCTATCAGAAAATCTAACCCGCCATGTGGGAACCTATCTCATTCCGTCCTCTGCTGTAAAGCATCGAAACAGCGATGTCCAACTCATACAGCGACCTCACCCACCTCCACAGAGCTCCACATAAAACAACGGCTTATGACCAACACAGCTACAAGCTCCTCAAGCTGTACGATTTGTCCAGAAACAATGATGATGGCCATTCTGGAGCTCGGGAGGTGGAATACAAGAATTCCTGGAAGCGATGAATCGGGAGAAGCTCCATGCTTCTGCACAGATGATAAGCACCGGGATTCCGTTGGCTAGCACTAACCTTGCTCCGAGTTTCTCTGAGACTGCCAAACGGTATTAGCATCATTGACCTTTTAATAGGTTACTAGAGTTCTGTAACCAACATCCCCCTCCCCCTCCCCTAACCCCCAAATTCCTCCTACTCTGTTCTTGGTTTCGTCGCAGGCTCGAAATAAGGGTCTTTCCAAGTCTTTCACGATGGCCTCGTCAGCCTCCGTCACCTATAACTCTGCTCATCCAAATCCCTCCACCTTTCAATCTAAGATCGCTAGCCCTCCCCCTCCCTTAAAGTTGGCCATATCCTCTGACTTAGAACGAAAGCGACCCACAAGGTTTGAAAGACGAAAATTGATAGACCCAGACCCAAGCCCATCAATAATTGTACCGAGGGACCATCCGGAGATTGAGATTCAGGAAGAGGAGTTTAAACCGGATGATGCGAGAGCGATGAGTCCGAGGAGAAGTTCAGCAGACGTGGAGAGACTGGGACAGGAGGCTAGACAAGCTTTGAAGGAGTACGAAACCCAGCAACCTCTCAGTGCTGTTTAAATGTATTACTATTCCCCTGCATCGAATGATAACTGACTCGAGCCTGGCATATACCAGACAAGCAACGATCCTTCATTCATCACTCACAGCCCTAGCAGAGCGAATCGAAGAATTAAATAGAGGCCAAGATAAGCTCGAGCGCGAAAACAAGTGCCTGAAGGACTACATCAACAACCTTACCAGGACAACGCCGACGAGCAAACTATCATAGACGCCGGAGTCGGGCAAGGCAAAGAAGTAAGGAAAGAATAGACAGGTGCCAATCCATCATCGCATTGTCGAGACCCTCAATCAATCCTTTGATGATCAGGGTCGAGATTCTAATCCTGCGGTTCAGCTGAAAATAAGGCTTGTGGGAGATAGATGGCATTGGGGACCAATCAAAATAGAGATGGATATCTTTGTAAGCTATTATGTCTAGCCCGGTCTCCATAGAGGGAGATCTTGTTATAGCTAGGCTTGCTCTGGCCAGTTTCAGCCTTTGCTTCTAGTAGAACTTTGATTGCTTCAGCATGGCCATTCCATGCTGCTTGGTGAAGAAGTGTCTTTTGGGCTGCATCTTAAGCTTTATCATTAGCCTCTGCTTCCAATAGATCTTTGATCGCCCCGGCATTGTAATTTTCTGCGGCTTGGCCCTCGAGAGGATTCTCAGCAACGTCCACGTCTTTCTTAGAATACTTCTCTATCCCTATTGCCACTGACAATCTATCTTTCACCTTAGCGTCGGCATCCTCCTTTGCAATTGGCCGAACCATCTCAGGTGGTGCCTTTTCTCTGAGTATTGGTGAAACTTAAGAAAGCTAGATCTGGATTGTTCGTTGATCTTAGCAAGCCCGAAATTCTAAAGGCTTAGAAGGCAAGTTAAAAAGTAGCCTCGAATATTACACAGGACACAACGCACTATTAAATACTGTCTATCTCACGAGAATACTATAGAGCCGCAAGGCTTCTGCTCCTTATTCAGGAAAGTCGGCTTAAAAACGTGAGGCTTTCGTGGGAGGTTTATCGCGACTAGATATGCGACCCGCCTCAATCGAGAAACTCTACATCTATCACTTGGTTTACTTAGTACCGTTTTGACCGTTTTATCGTCGACTGACGTGGCAATCAAATAATGGTTGTGGAGTACGAAGTCTTGGTGTTCGGCTTGTAGGATATTTTGTATACTATATCGAATTGGAATTTCGGGTCTGCAGGTAAAAAAGACTCGAAGTCGTATCGTTGTCAACGACCGAGCTTCAGCTAGGAGCTGTAGAATAATCCGGACATTATTATCATTCTCACACTCATCAAGTGCGTCGACGACGAGAATGTAAAACTGGTATAATTCCCTTTGTAGACTCGATAGGAGACTGAGAACAAGCTGACGCCACTGCTCCGTGAAAGATAGGCTCGTAATATCGCTCCGCTTTGTAACGACTTCACAGATGTATTGTCGAAAAGATGGCACATGGAAAGCGAGCCGCACCGCTAGACTGGTAAAGAACTTGCTGGCATAGCCTACATCTCCGCCGCCTTTAGAGAAAAAAGAGCTGGCTCCAAGACGTTTCTGCTTATTGTATCTGCGGCCGACAGTTAGTGGGGTCGCCATGCAGTTGGTGGCGCTCAACTTATTACGCGCTGGAGGTCGATGCAAAGATGTGTGTGGCTGAAACGTCTGGCTACGGAGTTGTCAACACCAACATAGTTAAATCTGGGTTGGGGTGTCACGGCACAAGTGAGATCCATATACTTTACCTCAGGCACTCAGGCCATAATTCTCGTGCCTAAGGCATCAGAGCACGTGTCTAATCGGTGTTCACGTGCAGTCCTCGAGCAAATGGCCTGAGGACCCTGTCCGACCTTGACAGAACGTGAAAATACACAATGATAAGCAGGAGGAATTGGGGATGCCGTTCAGGCTCTCTATTGTTGTCTCTGTGTGTAATAATACAGAATTGTAGAAATCTGTGTGTGTGAAAAGTCTTCCGCGCTAACATTCCCCACTTAGTCAGGGACATGTCAGCTAACTTACCTAGATTCTCAAAATCCTGACAGACCTGCACACCTGCTCTGCGGAAATTTTGTACCTTTTTTTCGCGATTCTAAAGACTACCTTTTTACGTATCCATTAATAACCAGATTAAAACATATCGCCTGCGTCCCAAAATTTGATCAATTGTGCATTAAGGCATATTTTGTTTAAATATTAATTTTTTACTCGCACTTTATTTTGTGGCTTGTAAAAAATGCTGATATGTCGTGACCTTTACCGCATCGGAATCCTCATCCATTAGTAGGCTGCCAGGATTCGAGATCCGGCGCCCAGTACACCTACACCATGGTGTAGGTGGCGGCCAATAGGTTCACGGGCCCCGTGGATTTAAAGGCTCACGGGATCCCGTGAGTCTGACTAAGCACTACATAACCTCCACCAGTGGTTGACAAAATTATTTCCGCACGTGCCAGCCCCACCAAAAAATTAAAGGGGCCTCGCAAGAATCAAGTGTAATTATTTCTATTGTACATCACCACAAAGCAGTCTTAATGGCTCTTCCACCATTTTCTGTAAGGCGTCTGCATCGGCCAGGCATCTGAGAAATGCGTTTTCGGACCTCAGTCATTGTGATTTTGTCCCATTCCTCTTGTAAAGCCTGTTTGATGTCTTCGTCCGTATCAAAGATTCTACGCCGTAAACGCTGCTTAATTATATTCCAAATTGCCTCAATTGGATTGAGATCTGGTGATTGCGCAGGGTGCTTGATGTTTTCAATCCAATTCTTGGCCTTAAGTTCTTGCGCGAGACCAGTTTTGATCATTCCATGAGAAGGATCACCATCTTCTTGCAAACGCCACGGGCCAGCGTCTTGGAGACGTGCTTTTTGCAAAGCGTTGATATAGACAGGTAAAAGACGATCGGTATAATACTTTTGTGTCATATGATTGCCTCCCACCTTCTTTTCAACCTTATGCGGCCTTAAAGCCTCCCATTCCTTCAATCGATCTTGATATTCGGATTCGGATTCTGTAGTTGGACGACGACGTGGTTTTGGAGCTCTCGGTGGATATTCTGTCGTATCTTCTTCGTCGTTATAAAACTCCAACTTCTCTGCCTTCTCAAACCAAGTAATCCACGCCGCGACGTGGAACGAAACACCCTTCTTTTCACCTCTTTCCATGATATTCTCGTCGTCGTAACGTGTTCCTTCTTCTCTCAAGATCTCACCAACAGCTTGCGAAGTAAGATCGACGTGTGCTTCATCCGTATACATGATATACGACCAAAAATCTTCCATACTTTTGTCTTGGTGGTCTCTTCCATACGCAACACGCTCTTCACGGTTTTTAGTAGAGACTTCTTTCTTCACGAACGCCATTTTATACTTCCGGCCACCTTTAGTATGTTCCTTCAGCTTTCGTTGTAATTGTCGTTTGCCAACGGGTATGTGGTGGTAAGCAATTTGTGCCTCGTAAGTCTCAGTTCGTACTGGATTCCGTGTAGGATCAACAAGTGTTTTGCACATTGATTTTGTTACTTTTGACTTAGCTCCAAGTTTGTCAGACAAATTACGCGTCTTGCGCATAGCCCTGTACCCTAGATTCTCTCTCTGTTTCTTCCAATATCTCCCAGTTCCTTCGTCAATCTCGAACTCGCGGCATAACTGTCTCATAGACTTCTCAGGGCAATCTCGGTCGTATGCGTCATAAAAACGAGTTCTCTTTCGTGTAGTAGCTTCAGTACCTTTTGGCTGAGAAGGAGGGGGCGTATGGCGTTGAGTTGCGCGTGTTCGTGGTGCCATAGTGAGCTTCTAAAGGTGTTGTTTTGGTAGAAGTCGCGATTTGGACTTTTTGGTGGGGCTGGCACGTGCGGAAATAATCTTGTCAACCACTGGTGCGACCTCCCCCCTGCTTACTACACGACCTCCCCCCCCCCCTTGTCGTTCTTCAACTTCCAACTTCAACTTCAACTTTTGCTATAATATATACTAATATGGGGGGTCAGACACCCCCCAAACCCCCCGAAACTAACCCAAACCCTAACCACTAACCCTAACCATAGACTTTATTTACTCAGTAGTTAAAATTGTAACTTGTTTTTAAAAAAGATCACATGACATTTCGCGAAATCATAAGAAAACTGGAGAACAACAAGGGGGGGGGAGGTCGTGTATCACTCGCCGAGTGGCGAGGAGGTTGAGCTGAGACACAAACATGATGGTCCGTGCTCAAAGGTAAGCGTTCAAGAGGCCAACGGAGGATTTCGTACTGATTGTCCATCTTTCACGCTGCCTTGGATTCGGTAAATGAAGGTGAGATGGCATTCAGCATGAATTTCAAATTAAAACTTGCACATTTACCGGCTTTACTTATGGGCCCATCTTCTGAAACCCAACACGTAGGGCTTATGATCCACTTCCGCCTTATTCATTACGCGCTTGACAAAGGCCGCGACTGTCAAGATTCCACTGCGCATTCATCCTTCTTACCTTCGGAATGGTACCCTCTCAGCGCTCTTATTCCCTAATAAATACAGAGGTTCATATGAGAATATTGAGAAGATGCCCAATGTGCAGGGCTGTATGATTTACATGGCGGATGGCGAAAAGGAATGTTATTACCTGCCTTCCAGGGGTGAGCGAGCGAGCGAACAGCCTCCAAAGCTAGCGGCGTACTTGAACTCGGACGGTCATGACAACACCCTCGCAGAATATCCTGAATGGAAAGCTCCTACAAAAGACTCAATCGGGCAATGTAATGGCCCAATTGTGCCCTATCATGTCTACTGGAGTGGTCCTGCGACATGGAGAGTAGAATTGTTCGTCGAGAGCCATTTTCACACCCAGAACATCCCATGCGTGCGATTGTTCCTCTGGTTGGACGGAGACCGAGATCCGAAAGCCAAGGAGAAAATGCTGAATACCGATCCTTTGTTCAAGAAGTTCCTGCCATTCGTTGAGCGGAGAGACATCACCATCATGGTCTGGAAATTCCCGTCTCGAATTCCTCTACCAAAAGGTGACAACACAGATGGGGTTGGATACTACAAGACGCCAGGAAAGCCAAACTCAAAGGGAGAGTACGCGGTAGGCGATGGGCTTATTCGGGATACACAAGATCAAGAGTGGTTGGTTCTTTCTGAGAAACAGAAAACGTTCCTACCCGTCGCCGTTTCCGATGCTGTACGCTTTGTTGTATTACACCAATATGGCGGTGCATACTTCGATATGGACGTAATCATGCTGAGAGACATGCGGCCCTTGCTCATTGGAGAAGAATATAATTTTGCAGAGAGATGGGGAGCACATCCAAGTCCTGGAGATTACAATACTGCAATCATGTCTTTGACAGCAAATTTCTCACTCTCGTCTTACCTTCTTCGAGGAGGAGTCCGCATGGGCCTGAATTTCCACCCCAGGGTCATTAGTGTCATGGCAGTCAAGGATCACAGGAATTTCGTACCTTGTGTGCATGACTACGGACAGTTTTTTAAGGGGAGCTCGAAAGCATTCTCCCTTAAGGACGAGTGGGAAGCCTTCAGGGGACAGCAGCTGAAGCTAGCTAAATCGACGGGTCGTGGCCATTTTTGGGAAGTCAGGGACGGCCCAGAGGCAAAATCAAGAGCTGTGCGTTTAAATACGCCGGTGACATGTGACCGCGATGCATTGAGCAAGGCGGAGTACGAGATTGAGGAGGATCGCTATCCACCGACAAACAGGACGATGGAGAACTTCTTCAAAGGGGCATGGACCTACCACGTTCACAACCAGGTATGTTCACATTGCTATTTAGAATGCCCTTAAAAGCTAATTCGTATAGTAGTGGTTAAAAACCCCTGAGCCGTCATCTTGGCTCAACGTCATTCAGCGTGCCCAAGACGGGTTCTTCTCGGCAGGCCGTGCAAATCCCTACGGCGAAAAATGGACTGGGCCCTCCCTCCCGTTCTACGAGATCTCCTGGGAACACCTGTAATCACCTTCGCGACGTACATAATACCTTTTTGATTCTGTTATATATTACACATAGCGGCATATAATCTGGGCACGGCGACAACCTAACATATCCGATCATAAAGCGAGCAGGAAAGACACGCATTTGAAGTACTTAGAAGTACTTAGAGCGAGGAACTATGACGGTCGGCGTTACATTTGTTATTTGGCATTAGGGGGGTGGGGTCAGCCTTGTTGATATGAATGAAAAAATACTGCAAGCCCACCAGACTGTGGGCGATGTGTTGGGCGTTTTGGGCAGTGAGGGTGCAAATAAATGGGGACTTTTGTGGCTGCCTACTTTGCGGTACTGGACGTTCGAAACCCCTTGATTAACCACATAACTTACATCTACTATCTTAAACTTACTGTATAAAGTTGGATAAAAGGCATTTTTGGCCTGGTCACCGCAAAACCATTTCTTTGACCGTAAAACCAACTCATACTTTTGAAATGAGCTGCGCCAATGGGTAGCACACGTAGCTGGCCCAGAACTGGCCGCCTCTAAATAATTAATACCGCATGATATGACTACCATATATGGGATGGCCTAGCGCCATCGTCGGAGAACGCAAAATAAGGTAATAAAGCATGGTAAATCCGCTACCGCAGGTGTCTGCTGTACCTGAGCAAGGAGGCTTAGGATCTGAAGACCCGCCGAACGTGCACTGCGCCCGTGCTTTCATAGCCTCGTTCGATTCTTGGGTGTTGCGGGTGGGCGAACAATTAGCGTCAAGCGAGTCGTTGACATTGTTGAACCTATTGAGCTGAGAGGTGGGAAGATATTAGTCCTATTGCAGCTTGCGCAACTGCGGGACCCTTTGCTGACGCATTCGTTTCTGGGACTAGATCGAATTTTGATGCATTTAGCGGAAGAATCTCGGTAACCTGGCCAGCATCCAAAGCTCACTTTCTAACCGATTGATAAGGGAACTGTCAGATCTTGTGAGCAGCATGCGCGCGCAGAGTACACATACCTATAAACATCCTTGCTCTTCTCCTGGTTCTGGCTCGTATTCGCATTCGCGTCGGCTCGTTGTTGTCGTGGCGTTACGTAGTGGCTGATAGCCATAATCTGCCCCTGTGTTGTGGCCATAGTCGTTGATATAGACGGGGGTTGTGCCGTGTCGGTAGAAATATTTGTAGTGCGGACATCAGCGTTGGAGGCTACAGGTTATTTGATACGACGCATCAGACCTTGCAGGATTGCGAAATGGTCGACTTGTCGTGAGGTTGCCCGTTTTTCGCGGTTTGGAATGGTCGATGACGCTGAGTGGTATGTTGTTATTAAATTTGTACCGTGAGCTAAGACCCCTGTTGTGTTTAGCAAGGGAAGGAGGTGATACCTGCTTTGGCGCATAGGAGCGAGCGAGTTTGGGTGTGAGGACGAGGACGATGACGCAAGTTCAAGTAACTACGCACAACTTGGCTCTTTCCCTGTGTCGCTTCCCCGCAGTAAACTAAGACTTACCTTGGGAGCGACAAAAGGGGCTAGTAGTTTTGCTATCGTAGTGGTGGTGGTGTAGGTAGGCGCTCCACCGTGTGGGGTTGTTTAACTACCTGGGTCAGGGGTTGGAAACTACTGGTCGCATGGGAGGTGGTCCCGATCCGTTATGGATTTCTCGCTATCACCGATATATCAGCTGTACTGGAGGAGTAAGCTTCGCTAATCACAACACCATCTCTCGACCATGGAAGGCTAAGGGAGATGCGCAGAGGAGAAGACCTTCAGCTGCATTCAACAAGGGGTTGTTGGAGCTGCCTTGCACTAACCTGTGGACAACATTAAACGGGTGGTAAAGGTTGTTAAAGCCATTCAATAAAGCGTTTAATCCTTGCAAGATTGACTACACTAATTTACCTCCCACTGACTTCAAATGCGGCATTGCCACCGGTGCAATACGTAAGACAAACTCTTCCGTGAAACACGGAAGAGCCTTGATTATCTCTAGTAGCCTGTCTTGGCCAGACGTCCTCGTTTGCATAAGCATCACTTGCATAGGAACAGCCTTGCTAGGGCAGGAATCAGTACAAAGGACCCTTTGCAGCAAGATCAGTTGCTCCATGTCGCTCTTACAAATTCACCACATACCCGTACATCCCCATAGCAACAAATACGAAGACTATAGCCGCCTACGTAGCTTGGGATATCACCCATGGCCACCTTCATGTCGAAGTTGGCTATTATCTTCGCTCTTCTACGCTTTGCTAGATATCTTTCATGATCGGTGTGGCGAATAGATGTAGCAGACTCACTGTTAATACATTAGGTCAGCAACTACTCATTTTTTGTCAATACTGCAGTAAATTTTCGTTTATATTTCCTTCATTGAGACAGATTTCCGTAGAAGTATTACCAGAGGCTACCCCACATGCGACCACCTCGCTTCTAGATTATCTTTCCTGCGCGCAAAACCTTGCAGAAAACTTCAAAGCAGCGGAATGTTTGACTGTAATGCAGTAAGACCTCCATTTGCATTGCACCTCGTCGGTGTCATTCGATGTAGAGAGTCTGGAAGTATAGGCATTTGAGTTCCTGGCTTTCTTAGAGTTGTCGCAACTACAAATCAGCATGGCAATAAGAGCCGAAACATCATGAAAGTTTGCCTAATTCCTATTCCTTCACAAATTTTTATCCTTTTCTAACCAACAGCTCCGAAAGCAGCACTAGCCCTAACCCTTTTCCGCATTTCCTCATTCTCACTTTCAGTTGGTTGGCGGTGTCGTTTTAATGGTGACAGGCACACTGTCCGATTCGCTAGTACCATCCTCATTCCACATCAAGGCCCAGACATACTCGGTATCTGTCTTTTGGGCCCAAAATTGCATCTCATAATCGCTTTCGCTTGCCGCATATGCGACATTTTTGCCGAAGAACGTAAAGCCGGATGTGACGGCCCCATCAGGTAGTGTTCCGTTAGAGAAGCCGACTTGAGCGTATGAGCCAGCTGTGGTGATTATATACAAAGCATTTGTACCGGTGAGAGTCATGTTTGTGGAGTCTGTGCTGGTGGTGTTTGCAGTGACGGTCCATGGGGTTGTGGTGTCAGATAACGCATTGACTATAAGATACCCTCATTATCGATTGTGATTTAAATAATGCATGGATTGAACCGTAGATATAGCAGTCCAGTAAATGAGTAGAAGGACTTACAAGTAATATTCGAAGCAATGCTAACACCAGAGGGGATAGAAGAGCCGATGTATGCGAGGCCTATTTTTTGTCGGGAGATTGTCAGTAAGCTTATTGCCGAACACATGTCCAACACAAACGACAACGAGCTACATTGAGAACGGTCCATCGACAAGATGAGACCAGGGAAGTGTAGAAGATTGTAGTATGTGGCTTACCGTCACCATAGAAGATAGCAGCTCCGCTGACGTTTGTCCCATAAGCGTAAAGGGTGGTGCTGATGGTGTCGGTGGACTGGCGAGCTCTGATAGGAGAAGACCTCGCCATGGAGAGAGAAGAGAGGGAAAGGGATAGAGCGGCGATGAGAGTGAGGGACACCATATTTCCACTTTCGAAAGCTTGAAGTATAGAGGAGCAAAAAGTAGCTGAAGAGGGAATTCAGAGGTGAAGGAAGAAGAGTACGACTGTGCGGAGCAGAAAATCGTAAAGGTAATGAACATCTTTAAGAGGAGAAGAGCTCTTGGAAGATTTGGGTGTCCTAGAATAGATTCCTCGACGCGTAGTTCTGATGATGCGGGAGTATACTGACACGTTACCACCGACGTATTCACACGAAATTGCCGTGTACACTTGTCTGCCACCCTAATTTTTTTTTTTTTGACCAGCATCCTACTGCCGTGTTTGAATAATCAATGCACTGGTTTTTTAAATGCTTTTTTGCCACAGTTAAGGATGTCCCGAATCAACCTTTCTTGGCTCCGCCGAGTGAAGTACAAAAGGGGGTTTCAGGAAAGATTACCACCATCCTTGCCGATGCCTAAATGTACCCCCACCAGTTTCCTTAACCGGCTACCACTAATATTCTGAAACACCCTTTTGTACTGGGTTGTAGAAGTAAGTACGAACGACTTTCCGTACTCGAGTGGCCCCTATAAATAGGTATCATGAGATGATTATTCCTAATCCGCAATATTCATATCAGTCCCTAATGCGATGTTGGTCAGAGCACATGCTCTAGTACTTTACTGTACACGACATCAAACAGCTTTGTTAACCAATAATATGCTAAGGATGTATGTAGGCGACCAGGCTGTTACATGCTATGATTAGACGATAAATTCATTAAGCCCTAGAACATGACCCCTAATGGAACCGCATCGGACTCGCACCAAGGAGAGCTCCGTCACTTCATGCGCTACTCTCATATTCTTTCATACTATGGCGCGTCCTTTCTGAGTGCGCAGCTGCTTAAAACATTCCTCTACTCGAGGGGTAGATGTCATGTATCTCCACAAGACGGCAGATCCGAACTCCAGGGGCATTTCTTCGGCGTTGAGGCATCCTGGAGAGTAAAGAAAAGATCAAGTAGAAATAGAATGAGCAGGGCCTTTTTTGGAGAAATATATACATCCTTTAAAACCTGCCTTGGAGATTTTATCCATCATCACTTTGATCTTCACTCATTCTACATCAAACTTATTTCAATAATAGCCCTTCGTTTGTCGTATCCAGAAACCTACACTTGCCATCATGCATCCTTTTACTTTACTTCTGGTTGCCAGTTTGGCTCTCTTGAGCAAAGAGGTCGAGGCTGCTCCTAGCTCTTCGCTTTCTAAGCGTTGCACAAACTCCGCAACCGATCGAACTTGCTGGAGTGATAGTTTCGATATTAGTACGAATTACTATGATGAAGTGCCAGATACCGGAGTTACACGAGAGGTGAGTAGCTTCAATATATCTCTTGGGTCTAGCTAATATTGACAGATATGGCTCGAGCTGACCAATACAACTGCTGCACCGGATGGCATCGAAAGAAACGTCCTTTTAGTCAATGGGACATTTCCTGGGCCTACCATTATTGCTGATTGGGGAGACAACGTTGGTGAGTTTGCACTTCTGTTATAAAAGAGAATGACTTGCTGATGTCGAAACGTCGTAGTTGTTCATCTCTACAATGGCCTCGAGAATAACGGCACAGGCCTTCACTTCCATGGTATTCGTCAGAACTATACAAATGAAATGGATGGCGTTCCATCCATAACTCAGTGCCCTGTTGCTCCTGGAGAGTCTATCACATACACATGGAGAGCTACTCAATATGGTATGGCCTTCTTACGTACCAACTAACAAAACAGCAGTTTAACTGCATGCTTGGTAAACCTGCTGCTAATACTAAGATAGGGTCGAGTTGGTACCATTCCCACTTTGCTCTTCAAGGTACGCCTTTAATTATACTTTTTGATCTTGTAAGGTGCTTACGCATTTATAGCATGGGAGGGTGTTCTTGGTGGAATCATTATTAATGGCCCTGCAACCGCCAACTATGATGTCGATCTCGGAAGTCTCTTCCTTAATGACTGGACACACGAAACTGTAGACTCATTATACGCGAGTGTCACAACTAGTGGACCCGTTACTCTCGACAATGCCCTCATTAATGGCACCAATACATACGAAGATGCTGGTTCCCGGTTCGAAACCGCCTTCACCGCTGGCCAGACATACCGCCTTCGACTAATTAATGGCGCAATTGATTCAGTGTTCAAATTCATGATTGATAATCACAACCTCACTGTTATCGCTATGGACTTTGTTCCAATTGTCCCTTATGTCACCGAATCTGTATCTATCGGCATGGGTCAGAGATATGACGTCCTCGTCACTGCAGACCAAGCCACAGCTGACTACTGTAAGGTCAATCGTAATTTAACATATATACAACGCACTGACTTACCTAGGGATGAGAGCAATCCCGCAGACATCTTGTAGTGATAACGATAATGCGGATGATATCAAGGGCATAGTTCGATATGACTCGGCTAGCACTTCCGATCCAACCACCTCGGCATGGACGTACACCGACGACTGTGATGACGAACTCATGTCGAATTTGGTGCCATATCTGGCCCTTGATGCATCGGATGGAACGCTGTTAGAAGACTCTGCTATTACTGTTGGACAAAGCGATAACATTTTCAAATGGTTTATGTCTGCTATATCATTCGAAGTTGAATGGGCAAATCCTACCCTTCTCCAAGTATACGAGAACACAACAACTTTCGACGATAATGATCATGTTATTAAGCTTGCAACAGCAAATGAGTGGGTCTACTTCATCATCGAGACAACTAACACTGTTGCGCATCCCATCCATCTTCATGGCCACGACTTCTACATTCTCGCCCAAGGCACTGGTACGTACGCCAGCAGTAATCCGACACTTCAATTGACCAATCCTCCTCGTCGTGATGTCACCCAGCTACCCGGCGCCGGCTACGTTGTTATTGCCTTCTACACAGACAACCCAGGTGCCTGGCTTTTACATTGCCACATTGGCTGGCACACATCTTTGGGTTTCGCGCTGCAGCTTATCGAACGATACGGTGAGATTTCCGCAATAACGGATTACGACAGGCTGAACTCCACTTGTGCTGCTTGGGTAAGCTATGCTACTGCTAATGGTGTTGTCGAGGAAGACTCTGGAGTATAAGGCGGGACAAGTTTCCTCTCAAAGATCTCTCATGATTTACATCTGTTCATAAACGGGAGAGAGGCGTCTTGGCAGTGCTGTTTACTTGTATTTTATTTTTAGAGTTGGTTTGTAAAGTGGGAAATGGATGTTGATACAATGTGCGGTGCTAGGCGGATAATTAAGTGTTTAATGTAAAACTTATTGCCAGGCAGCAATGATTCCTGATTTTTCAAGGCTCCAAGAAGGAACCTGTCGAATCAGGAACTATAGTTTGCCACTTACTCTCCTTACGCGGCTCCTAAGAGCTGGGTCGTCATCATTCGTAATGACTTACGCACTCCTCTTGCATATAAGAGGAGCTTGCTTCCTGTATGTAGAAACTTCAGAGATCAATCAATCGTTCATTGCATACTTTGTGAACTCCCTGAATCAATAGAACCCGACCTCAGAGCGAGCTCTTCCGCACTCAAATGTGTAATCTAGCTACATATTGGCGCGACTGTAGTCAATCAAGCAAAAACTAAATCATGAAAATTGCAATGTGAGTAATGGCATAACAAACATGACCAGGGGTAAGTGGCCTCTATGAGCAGGACCCGACCATGTGACATTTTTGCCCTGAAAGTACGCTTGAACTGAAACTAAAGCAGTGTCATTATCACCAGCATTATCAATAACTGCAAAACCAAGCCGGTCACCAATCTTATATGTCTTAATAGCCCGGATCATTTAAATTTGGTGCGCCTGAATCAATTTCTTGATGACCTGCATATCCGGTGCAGATTAATCGATCTAAAGGTCCGCACCTCAGCATTGGAGTGTGACCATGTGCAATACTCGTGCTGACCACGTGCGAAACTCGGAGACCAGTGATGACTTTAAAATGGGGCAACGATGTCTCCGTAGCGGACGTGATTGTGCGGACAGGGTAACTTACCCTTAAATGTCAGTGAATGTCAGTGCGGACGCGGTAATCTCCACTAGCCGATAAGTCTGAAAATGGATGACCTCCCAGTCGATGAGTCTGAGAAACGGGTCTTAATATCAGTGTGTATATGATGAGTTCTCACAGGTCTAAAATGGATGACCTACATGAGCTGGTGATCCCGGAAAATGGGATCTCCATATATGGGTCCGGAAATGGTGACTCATCTCAATAGATGACCTGTCACAGTTGGGTCGGACTCAAAGTCAGTGAGGACCTAATGGCCGTCCCCCCCAAAGATATTGATCCCGCCTGCTGATATCCGAGCAACCATTCTAGAGTAAATTATTAGCATAATCAAACCAAAGTGGCAGAACTCTATATACAGAATTCCACTATTAGACTCTTGTAAAAAATAATCGAGTCTTGGGCCGAGTTTTTCAGATTGTGTAAGCCAGACGGAGTTAGAATTCAAGATTAAATATAATTAAGAAAAAAAGAGCAGAATATGCTCCTCAGATACCACAGAGAGTAAATCAATTCGGTATGGTTCTCATCCTAACTTTGATCTTATTGCTTAAATATAAATAATCCGCAAGGGAAATTGAACCTGTCCTCATGAGTGTTTTCAAATTCAATGTCTATTCAGTTATTTGCCCAGAAAGCCAGTATATTCTAGAGCTGCTACTCAAGGAGGTAGATGAGGAGGCAGCAGCTTAGAAAGAGGGCACAAAAAGCGACATGATACCTTCCGCGTGGCCTGGTGGAGTTTCTGAACACCACGGCCGCGGAACACAGGCAAAATTTCTTCTCAAACAGCCGGGAAGCCAATTGTCCTAACCAAAGATCCTAAATTATGAAATAAACATCGGGAATCTTCTAATGAGCTATCTCACGACGGGATGATTGGTGTCCTCTGACTACACTCAAAGAGCGTTGGAATGGTGCTCGTTCTCATGCTCGTCTCTCCTGACGTCTTCCGCCTCAGGATCGGGCTCAAAAGTGAACTCTTCCACATACTGTTCAAGGCAAGCTGCGATCTGAGTGAGTTTGGCCCTCTCCTCCTGGAGCCAAGAACGTACAGCAGCCTCCCCATGGTTCTCGATCATAAGCAGTCCGCATCTCATTTCGCAGTCTCTGGTATTTAGACCCATGGCGTCTTCGGGATATGTGGAATCTGATCCTTTACTTTCCGAAAAAGGGTGCCCTGAACGTTTTGGCAGGCGTTATCTGCAAATCGATTTGCCGCAGTCCTGTAATAACCTCGAGCGTATGCCGCAGTGTCGATCTCGAGAGCAAAGGGTCCGGGCCAAGCTGCTCATCAGTTGTGTGGTTCATTTGGATCTCACGATTCTTGTCGCTTAAAGCTCGGTTTAAAGCTTTAGCATTCTTCTCTATATCACAGGCGACACGGTGTTTTCGACGAGCTTGTTGAATAATGGCACATTCGAATGTAGTGTTTTCACTTGAGAAAGTCACAATTGTAAATTCAGAACTTTGGAAACACACTAAACGAAACAATTTTTTGCAGCACATATCTGCCCTGAGCCCGGGCTTAGTAACGACTGTCAACAAATGGTATCTTCCGCAATAACACTGCCTCTGGTTTTCTCATGACGAAAGCAACTAGTAGCTTCGATCAATCCAACCCGTCCAGTCAGACCCAAATAGGGTACTGTAATCATGAAGTCAGCCTTCAATCTCGGTGTCAACTACTAATAATTCTACAGCAAACACTCACGTTTTGTCCATTGGTGTGCTGATAGAGCTCAAATACTGTCGCTGGCTTGTGCTGGCACCGGCCCCCGTGTTTGCGTATTCATAATATAGCCTGGAATGGCTGTCAGCAGGTGACTTAATCTTCGTGGATCCTGAATTGCAGCTCCATACAGCGAACCGTAGAAACACATAAAATTATTGAAAGGAAACCTACGGAGTAGCTCCAGCTGCCATTTCTGTCCATCCTTTGGGAGCAATAATTGCAGACAGAGCTGAGTTCTGGTAGATTACACGAGCAAGAACTCGCCACGGGCGGCCGAGATAGACTTTTGCAGTGAGGTCCCCAGAATTGGCGGTAGCAGTGACCTGTAATGTGTTAGATTTAAGCTACATAACCGAGTGGAAAGGATTAGAACTGGTATTCTAGAAGAGGAGAGACTTACTGTGCTCGAGTCGATTACATACCATCCGGAATCAGTAGCCACTTCTCTGCTGCTGGCAGTGATTGCGCCACCACCATTTGAAGCAATAGTGCACTCGCCAAACCAAACACTCGCACCACCAAAGATGTAGTCTACAGCACCTTCAATATAGCAATTGCTATAGTATTGCTTGTTCGAGTAAACGTAGAGAGTATCCTGGTAAGAGTAGAATGCACAGCCGTAGTAGCCTTGTTTGTCGCCACGTGCAGAGACAGCAACGGCCTACGATGAAGAATTAGTTGAATAAACCCTTTTCGAAAGGATAATCTACCTGCGCTCCTTGGCCATAGTTATTCCTAACGTTGACATTGTACAGCTTGAAGTTAGCGCTTGATACTCGGAATGTCGCACTTGCATCTAAACTGCCAGCAGCAGCGCTGCTGAGTGAGTGTTGGATGGTGACCACGTTGTTCTTCCAATTGCCGACACTGAAGAATGTTAGTCTCCGATAGGCTTGGCGAAGAAAAGATGAGAAACAGAAGCTCATGCGGGCATACTCTGTAGTGTAGCCATAAATCGTCAAGGAACCGCCATATTTGATAGTCACTTGCTCTTCATACGTCCCGCCATAGATAAAGATGCTGGCACTGGCAGTGCTTGATCCCAGAGAGCCTATGGCAGCTTGAATGTACTATAAAAAGGAAGTCAGCAGTGCTAATGTTGAGGTGATTAAGAAAGTGTACCTGTATTCGCCTGTCTGGGTTCCAGATTTCCTCACAACCTTGGAACCAGATGGAGGAGAAGTTCTAGCTGTCGCCCTCTCAGTAATAGCAGCACTTTGTGCTGACAATGTAAGAAGTGCAATCGCGAAGAAAGATTTGAGAAGCATATTTTCGGCTTTCACCCAAAGTATAGCAGTAGCACGTACAGTAAACGCTACGAGATACTCCGATAAGGTGAATTATATATATGTAGGCTAGTCAATCATGCAAGGTTACACTTGGGCATTTTCTTGAAGAAAGCATTCTGAATTTCACACCTGACCTTACGCGCCTTGTATGCTCGGGCCTTTATTCCGTACTAGCAGCATTGCAACAATTCTGTAGTACGTAATACGTAAATTTAGTAGCGCACAAATTATCTGCTCTGTAACTTGAACTTACAGCTGCAAAAACACTAGCCTCGTAAGGTAAAGAATTCCATGTGATAATTACCAAAGATAAATCCACTTGTCTGCTCAACATGGACAACATCAAGGAAGCTTGCTGTGCGGGGACATGGTAAGCCTTATTGGAACAATGCCAAAGCCAAATCGAACACTTTTACTTTCCTTTATGAGGCATTGCAATTTGCCTATGTGCAGTGCCGAATTGCTGGAACTTCTCGTCTTACTGTCGTAAGAACATGCCTCTGTCATTTGTGGGAGAAATCATGTCACTTGTAAACTCCAGGAGGAGACGCCGAGAATGCCTAAATGGCACGAGATATCTTCGATTTAATGTGAAATATAGAGTCCAATGGTGCGTTCCAAGGAGGAACAAATACTGTTCAGCTAACGTAGTTCACAAGCGAGTGGGCAAAACAAGCTCATGCACACTTTTTTTTACATACAAAAAACGTCTGTGCGTAACCGTGCACTTTATTTAATTGTTTATACAAAATTTTAAAACTTAAGATTTAAGCTTTCTATATAATATGTTAAGAGTATTTTTAATTTTTAAAAGTTTATAATCTATAGCTTTACTATATAAAGTATATAGCCAGTTTTTAGCCCCCAAATACTATGTTTTAATAATTATAAATTCATAAGCTTTAAAACTTTGAATATGTTTACTTTTAATATAAAAAAGCTTATATTTCAATTATTAAAATATTTTATAAACAATTAAATTAGTAAAATGCAAAATTAAAAGTATAATTAGTATTGTCACGGTAGCTACGTGACCTATATATAGCGGAATAGGGAATTGACCTCTCGGTCAATTCAAGTGCCTTTTGGCCCGTTGGCGCAGCGGTAAAACCTATTCCCATTGCTGCCGTTACAAGTATTAGTATACTTTTCCGCTATTTGTAAGCTATTGTTTTATTTTATTTTTATAAATTTTGAAATATAACTTTGCTAAATTAAAAATATGAGTTTTGATAACACTATATAAAAATTTCATTTATTTTATTTTTATTGTTGTTGTGTTATTTAACTTTTTATACAATGCCAAGAAAAAAGTGTGCATGAGCTTGTTTTGCCCACTCGCTTGTGGACTACGTTACCCGGACAATAATTTTCCCCCAACGGCTAAGCTATGACCAAAGTTGTCCAGTCCCGCAGCAGCTCACTGTTGCGCGCATCGCTAACAGGACTTGTGCCTTAGGGGCCTGAGGCTCGGTAGACTTGGTCTACACAGAGAACCCCTGAAGGAAGGAGTCACGTGATGGATCATGGATCATGGCTATGATCCACGATCCAAGGATCATGCGCTAAGGCAATGATCCAACCCCACGAAGCCCTATATATAAGTAGATAGTTTTCCCATTAGATAGGAGCTTCGTGCTCAACTCAAATAGTATTCTTCACAGTATACTTGTTATTGGGATCTAGTCTCATATGTGATATACCTACTTCTCTCCAGACCAACAAACCTCGGACCAAGATCTTTTATCTATATTGGATCGCCAATAGGACCGTAACACTCACATGTGGGGTACAGCCATTTCCCTAAATGTTTCGTAGATCTTCAAATTGGCAAGGATCACATGCGGGGTGCATCAACGCCATCGTTTTGCCAGAATCGTAGGCCAAGCAAGACTAAAACGACTGATTCCCCGTCTTGATACTTTGTGCAGGTTTTTACTTGCGTGCAACGTTAATGCTTGGCAATGCTATTTTTCGCGATTTTTTCGCAGTTTATAAAGATTTTGCGTTGAAAACACTGTAATACAATTATTATTCACCTCCTTAGCAAGGCCAATTATTATAGCTTTGGTAGTCCTCACCAACGTAACTGGGCTACGTCAGTTTCGCTTCGAGCAAGGTAGCAGAAGGCTTTGAACTTCATATGGACACGAGAGGCAAACAAACGTTGTAAGATGTTCTCTTGGCATGGAAAACCTCCATAGATCCTGGGAGAGAGACGTGGGAAGTGAGGAGGGGGGTAAAGAACAAGGATGGACTTGATGGGGAATCTTAAACAATACTTGCAGGAAGGCAGCACATTTTATAGTTTTCACGGTACTCCCCAGGCCATATAGAGCAAGCATAACTTAAGAGAACATAAGAGAACTGAATTCTGTGGGTATCACAGTACGGGGAGAGGGTCGGTGGAGCCGATCTCGCCCGATTTTCTGTTGAACAGGCTAGGTCTAAGGACCATACCTAAAGTCTATTGTAGGCACCAGTAGGCAACAGTAGGCAACAGTAGGCATCATTGTGTTGACATGCGAGTATCACACCTCTATAAGTAGAGGGATTCTCTCCTGTAGTTTAGGTTCTACAACCTTCAGCAATTGATACTCGTTTGCCCTATACTCTCTGAAGGCCACGTGACTCTTTCTATTTCAACATTTTCCCCCTTCAATTTGCACATAACCTTACAGCAACGGCGTTGGACAGTGAGGAGCTAAGCACATAACCGCCAATGGACCATTTGCCCACTTACCAACTAAGTAGGTCATCAACTGAAGTAGGTCATCACGTCCGCACTGACATTAAGATTCGACCCTAACTGTGGCAGGTCATCAATGGGGGATGTCATTAATTCCAGGTCATTAACTGGAGGAGGTCAGCTGAAGACCGTCAACTGGGCGTGGACATCATTTTGCGGTCCAAATAAAACTTAACTAGGGAAGGTCGCATCTGTACTGACATTGAGAGCTCATTTCGCGGACGGTCATCCATTTTCAGACCTACCGAGATCATCGTGTCCGCGCTGACATTAAAGTTAAGTCAATACCACCACTGGTGATACCGTCCGCACAATGGAGCCAGCATGCCGGTAGTAATCTTAGGTCTTTGCCATATCCAGTGATGACAATGGAAGCCCTATCAGTAGCTACCCAAGCATTGTCCTCTTCGTTCCCATCGCCAGCTCCGACATGACCCTGCTACAGGAGTTGTGGGACTCCCTGCCAAAATTCCTGCAAGATTTGCGGACAAGCATACTTTCCCCAGCTAGTGTTGCGGACGGCATATTACCCTTGCCAGAGCTGCGGACAGCATATTCCCCTAGTAGAGCTCCTGCAAGAGTCGCGGACAGCATATTATCCCTGCTACGAGTTGCGGACGGCATATTACTGACATATGAGCGAATACTACAGTAGAGAGAAAGAGAGGAAGGGAGAAGGAATCCATTATGCAACTCTTAACCCCTGAGCCAATGGCTACAATGTGACCAACACTGCTCGACTCAGAGGCTGAAACCTCCGTCCTCTTGCCCAATCTGGTTCAGAACCGTAAGAATTGCAAAAAAGGGCTGTAAGAATAGCAGTTTTACCGAGCCTGGTGCAAAACGTATTACTCTAAATGGCTTAGTTTCATGATCCTTTATGTCGTCTGCTTTCGCAGCTGACCACGTGATTATTCATTCCTAAGCTGTGCCGCGGTTGGTTGTCACTTCACCAAGTAGGCCAAATGCCATTACAGTATCAGGAAAACCATGTCATGGTCCCGAGCCTTGCTCATCCCCCCCCCCCCGCCTCTAATTGTCGCTGTGCCTCTCGAGCTCCTTCGCTTTTGACGACATGCAGAATTTGAGTGGTACAGATATGATAAGCGTTTTTTCTTGAGTCACAATACTCTCCCAAGGATGACATGCAGTTACTCTTCACTTCCGCCAGAACTATCCAAATGCAATTGGCCATATTCAAGCATGGCAATATGAACCTAAACCAGTTGCCACTTATACGCTATTTCCCTATTGCCTAGCGTAGATGGGTCTAGAATAGAGGTCCCATTGTAAAGTCATCACCAGTCTCCACTTTTCACACGTGGTCAGCACGAAGATTGTACTTTCGTACAGGTCCAAACAATTAGCAGTGGGGAACTCTTTGTCAAGGGCCAATAATCCCAGACTCACCAATAAGTGTGCAGCATCTATCCTCGCCACAGATACTGCACTGCTAATAGTTTGGCCCTGTACGAAAGTACAAGCAATTATGATGATGACATTTCGGCAGACCTGTAGTAGGTTTATTCTGCAGTTCCACATTTAAATTTGGTGTGTTCCCTACTAAGTTATGATGATTAGTGGCAGAATATATAAAACGTGGGATGGGCGCCTGAGGCAATTTCTTGATGACCTGCATATTTGGTGCGGATTCTACGAATTCTACCGGACCGGCAGTCTTGGCTTACCAACCTTTTGGACTAGATGATGCGCTCCCTGGCTACCAGATATAGTGATATTGGTTCCATTCGGCCTGCGAGGCATCGAAGTTATAAATTCTCACTTCAGCTGATGTACCAATGGTCATGAGCAGGTTCGTGACCAAGTTTGTGCGGGTTCTGCTTCTGCCCGTGCTCTTCAACATCATATCATCCTTCTTATACTTACTATCCCTTCACCGCCATGCCTTCAACAGGGTATTCGTATCGACGAATTCTGGTACCCAGTTTAAGTACCGGCCAACTTATAAGGCGCGGGTCGCAACGGGAGATCACTTCTGTCAGTTTACTGGGTACTGTGCGGATGTCGCCCACGCCGCAGCAACACACCGCTGAGTAGTCTCACGAGGTACACTCCCAGCATCATGCTGCCCAATCGTTACAATGCTGATGAGGTCCCAGGTTGTATTACCTTTAGCTTGTAAGAACAGAGCCTTGTTGTCTACGTCAGCGTTTGCATCTTCGTACCTTCGATGTAAGAGGAGAGAAGAGACGACGCACTCTTGATACGTCTGGGAAAGGGCAACTGCAGCACGACCCCTTCGTCACGCCATCATCTCTATAAATTTGAATCCTCTACTTTTATGTGTTTGCTTGTCATTGATTCATTGTTGCACAAAATTCTGCGAGTTTCTTATGATTTCAGAGCACAACACACAAAATGGCGATGAACGTATCAGGAAAGACTGCCATTATCACAGGAGCAGGCAGTGGCATCAATTTCTGCTTCGCAAGGCTGTTACTCAGCAAAGGCTGCAATGTAGTCATCGCGGATCTTAGGCTTCGGCCAGAAGCAGAGGATTTGGTAGCCCAGTATACGCTCTCATCCAATGGCGCAAAGGCAGTTTTCCAGGAGACTGATGTGTCGGATTGGATTCAACTCGACAGAATGTTTGCGGTGGCCATCGCGCATTTTGGAGGAGCGGATATCGTTTGTCCGGGAGCCGGAGTCTATGAACCTGTGAGTATATGCTTACATATTTGATTAGTGGATGTGTTCCATCAGATATGCTGAATTATCAAAGCCTAGCTCAAGCTTCTTCATTCCACCTGGAACGCCACGATCGGAGGACATCCTTTGCAATTCTCGATATGCCATCATAGATATCAATATCCACCATCCCCTTCGAGTTACGCAAATGGCAGTTGGGCATTTCCTGGCACAAAACAAATGCGGAGTAGTTGGTGAGTCAGCCGGGCTAACCTTTCGTGTTGTTTCTCGCATCCTACGTTTCCACTCGGCAAAGCCCCAGGTCAAGTAACTTGACAGCCAGGCAGCCAAAAAAAGATTTGAAAGGAATGTCCGCCTTTCCCAATTAGTTAAATGCTAACAACAAAACGTCCTACAGTACATATCTCAAGCGTTGCCGGACAAGAACCTTTTTTTCCAACACCATTCTATGTCGCATCGAAGCATGCTATCAATGGTCTTGTGCGATCACTATACCGTCTTGAAAATCCTCCACCTCACATTCCCAAGATCCGCGTCAATGCTGTTGCGCCAGGAAGGATACTGACCCCTCTTTGGACCGACCACCCCGAGAAACTGAAGATGGTGAACCAAGAGAATCCAGGATGGATCGCGCCGGAGAAAGTGGCCCAGGTAATGTTGGACTTGGTTCAGAAGGAAGAGCATGTTGGGGGCACGATTATCGAGGTTGGGGATAATATCAGAAGGGTAGAAATATACAACGATCCAGGACCGTTGGGCGGGGGTAACGAGCCAAGGCATGATCCGAACCAGGAGGCCGATATGTGGACAGATCTAGAAAAGTTGCTTGGCCCCAGTGAGATGTTGAGCGTTTCTTCGCTGTTGTGACACCTGGTTCGGCATATGCATGAGATCACGCCCTGTGGAGAGCATTGCTTGCATTGAAGAGACAAGGAGCTTCGAAAAGTGTATTTCTGGACCATCGCAATCTTTTTCGCGGGCAAGTCTCACGAGTTACTTTTGTGTGTACATATAGACGACTTTGTCCGAAAGGCAACAGCGCAGATCCAAGCATTTCCTTTCTGCAATCAGGCATCCGATGCCCTCACCCCCCAAACCCGATTGAACACATCCTGCTTACTTGTTTAGTAACACCAACTGAGCACACCCAAGCCCACCTCTCTCTTCCATCCCCCATCCCCGCAACTCTACAGCTCAATCACAAGCTCACCCCATTTCACACCTCCATCGCTTAGCTGACAAGGGCCATATTACTGCAACCGCGGCACAATTTCTCTTTTTCTCTGGGGGAGGGAGGGGTCTGCAAAACGTGGCTAAGAAAATGGCCATGAAACAATGCTGTCAGGGGTAGCAATACACTGACACCATGGTGTCAGTTTAGAGCTGACGTAAGCACGACACCACACCACCAAAATGATCTCGCGTCGCGTTCTACACCTATTTGCACTGTAATTTTACCTGCAATTAATGCACGCTAGACTTAATTGCATCGTAATAATGAATTTATAGAATGTATCGCTCAGAATCTCGTGTATGCTCTTCCTCAATTCTAGCCTATATTTCTTTACGCTTATTTTCCGTGTGCTTGTTGCTGTTTTTTACAAACTCCGATTCTAGCTTACTATACTCGTCTTCTTCCTTTTTTGCTTCATTATCTAGCTATACTATAATCTCTTCATTTGTCCAATTAGCTTGATTTGCTATAATATTACTTATAAGGTCACGTCGTTCTCTAAGCATGTAAAATAGCTGTTCTTTTAAGACTTTTGGTCGCGGAGTAGTCTATTTCCGGGCTTTGCGGTATTCTGTTGGTCGTACAGTAGAGTGCTGAGCTAGCCAGGCTGCTTTCTCAGCTAAATAGGCTTGCATTAAAACTTTTGGCCTGTCTGGGGATAGCTGTTTAAGCACAGTAGACACTGTAAGCGCTGCAAGTACAGGAGACGCTACAGTTATAGTAGACTCTATAGGCTCTGTAAGTACAATCACTTTACTTAGGTGTTCGCTACGTGACTAGAACATTTCACTATTTTGTATACGTATAACTTTTTATATAAATGTGCTATTTATGTTTGGTTTAAAAATAAAATAATAATTACTAAATTTAACTAAAAAATAATAATAATATTTTTAATTAATAGTATATTATTGCTTTTTATATTAGCTCAAAAATATTGCTACATTTAGTGATTTTTCGATTAAAATTACTTATAAATTATTTAATATAAAACATTAAAAAAAATTATATATTTTTTTCTAAATAAATTTTAATTTAAATACTAAAATTTGTATTATTCAAATTTCTAATTTTAAAGTTATTAAACTTTAAAAACTATGAAATTTCAAAATTTTCGCTTATTTTTGCTTATTTTCTCAAAAGTCTTGTAATTAAAATATATATTACTTAACAATATTTTATGTTTATTGAACAATTTTTAAAATAATTTTTAAAAAATGCTTAAATATTAATATATTTTAAATTTCAATATTTTTATTAAAATATTTAAAAATAGCATAGTTTTAAAAACAAGTTAAAATTAATACAAGTTTCTTAATAATTATATAACTTAATATCAATAATAGTAGTAATTATACTTTACAAACCAATAAAAAATTAATTAAAGATTAAATATCTTTTATTTAAACAAAAAACGAATAAATTTGCTTAATATTTAGCAAAGTTATAATAAAAAGAAAAAGTAGTCCTAAAATGTCAAGTGGCGAAGACTTAAGCGAGGTGATTGTACAGGGAACGCTACAGTTATAGAGGACTCTATAGGCTTTGTAAGTACAGAAGACGCTACAGTTATAGTGGACTTTATAGGCTCTGTAAGTACAAAGGATGCCACAGGCACCGTGGACGCTGTAAGTGCTGTAAGTACAGAGAATGCCACAAGCACCGTGGACGCTGTAAGCGCTGTAAGTACAGAGGATGCTACAGGCACCGTGGACGCTGTAAGCGCTGTAAGTACAGAGGATGCCATAGCTATTGTGAACGCTGTAGGCGCTGTAAGTACAGGGGACGCCATAGGCACAATGGACGCTGTAAGCGCTGTAGGTACAGAGGATGCCATAGTTATTGTGGACGCTGTAGGCGCTGTAAATCCAAGGGATGCCATAGCTATTGTGGACGCTGTAAGCGCTGTAAGTACAGAGGATGCCACAGCTATTGTGGACGCTGTAGGCGCTGTAAATCCAGGGGATGCTATAGCTATTGTGGACGCTGTAGGCGCTGTAAGTACAGAGGATGCCACAGCTATTGTGGACGCTGTAAGCGCTGTAAATCCAGGGGATGCCACAGCTATTGTGGACGCTGTAGGCGCTGTAAGTACAGGGAATGCTACAGGCATAGTGGACGCTGTAAGCGCTGTAAGCGCTAGTAGCTGCCTTGCTTCTATGTCTATATCAAGAAGGATTTGATTTTGTTTGGCAATTGATGCTTGTAGCTTTACTGGACAGTTAGAGCTGTTTATTGTATGCTTTTTCCTATGGCATGCTGAACATTTAGGCGGCTGCTTTACGAGTAGCTTTTTACTCGTAGAAAGAATACGGCCTGTACGAGCTATTCGCAAGTTAGCTGTATTTTGTTTACCAGCTCGCAGCGGGTCAAGAAGTGGCTGTAAAGTACTTTGACGGTCCCAGTACTAGTGCTCGTGGAAATCTGACGGAATAAGGCCATCTGTAGACTTTTTTATATTACATATATGTGCACAAGGCAAGCTTATTGACCGTGTAAAGCTTTCTGTACAAAGCTGTAAAGGCAGTGAAACAAGCTGTAAATGCTGCTGTACAAGTCGGAGTGCGTGCTATGTAATAACTCCGAAACAGCCCTGAAATAGCTTTGTGTCTATATCAAGAGGTGCCCGGTCTTGTTGTATAGCCGTACGAGTTAACACAGCTGTAATTTGGTTAATTACAGCCGTTTCAATAAGTAGCTATGACGAATAAAGGTCTCTTTTGGTTTTTTTGCTTTCTAAATAACGCTTAATATATGCGTGAGCACTTTCAACACGTGACGTAACTCGAATGCCGAAGTGTAAATATTGATTTGTTCAAACTGCAACTAAACGCTTTTTTTGGCTAAGCTTCAGCTATTCATTTTGTAAGTATGTTACACATTGCTGAGTTTTAGGAGTTGAATATTAAGTTTGAAATTCAAGCTAATGTTTATCAAATTCTTCAATTGTACGTGCTTGAATAACTGTACGCTAAGCAGCTTCAAATGCTGGCTAGTTTTCGTTTTTAACTATGTTTTTACACTTGGCAACAACACATTGATTAACGTGCCAAATACAAAGTAGTGTAGGAGCATACGGAAATACTTCTTCTGAAGCATTTTTTGAGCCTGGTTACTGTCTATAACTATAACGGCAGACTTGATTCCAAGCTTTTGAAAACAATGAAATGCCTATACAAAGTCTTTTTTTGTTTCACCCGGTAAAAAGCAAAACCCAATTGAAAATGTCATGCTTGAGCTTGTAATACCTATAAAATAAATTAGTATAAAGATTAGTATTGTAACAAATAGAAGGCAGCAGGAGAGATTGCAATATAACAGGTAAAACACGTGACTGCAATAGTGATGTATTGATATCAAAAGTATGCTTGTTCGTCTAGCAGATAAACTCAAGCTTGCTTTTCTCTAGGAAGCTTTAGCTGCTCTTTATATCCTTTCAACTGTGCTGTAGCTGTCAGCTTGTGGCTGCTGTAGCTGAGCTTGTAGCTGAGCCTGTAGCTGCTATAGCTGTATGCCTGCTGTAGCTGTATGCCTGTGGCTGCTGTAGCTGTATGCCTATGGCTGCTGTAGCTGTATGCCTATGGCTGCTGTAGCTGTATGCTTATGGCTGCTGTAGCTGTACGCCTGTGGCTGCTGTAGCTGTATGCCTGTGGCTGCTGTAGCTGTACGCCTGTGGCTGTTCATGGGCGGAGCATGCCGCTTACGGCCCGTCAGCTTATAAGCTGTTATGAGATCCGTCTTTAACCGGCTCTGGCTGTTACAAGTATAAATAAAAATGTAAAAGCTTACTAATCATATAAAGAAGTAGCATATCAAATTTGTTGGTTTTGTATGTATTATCAACGAGTATAACGTTTTGGTTAGTTTGAGCAAGTTGAATTGACTAAGGATAAGCAATAAAAAAGTAACGAGTCCGATTTGTAGCTGTAATATTAATATTAAAGTGTATTCCTTTGTTTTTAAAATGTTGAAGCAAAGCATCATTTACAGAAAGCCTATGTTTTTGCTTTTTTTTAAAAGAAGCATTCAAGTTGTATATATCGTACGGTTGAAAAGGAGCAGTTGTCATTTCACGTAAATATGTAATTGCTTGACCTGGCTTAATTCCTATAAATATATTAATTTTTTTCTTTTAAATTGTTATATAATATTAAACTTACTTGCGTTATGAAGAGATTTGGCCTGGTTTATTTCTGCTTGTGCTAGTTTCCGGTGTGCTGGATAAGAGCTAATTGACTGGCTTGGAGGATGATTATGTGTATTGTATTCTGTGCCAGACCTATAGCGGAGCTCCTATTGTGTATTTGTATGTTGTATAGCTACTATTGAGAACTGGCAGCTTGTTTTTCGGGTAGTTGTTTGTCGTTTACGTGCTTGTGAATAGCTTTGTGGATGGTTTTCTGGCGGTGGCGGTCCGCAACGATCGCAATTATAGAATACTTTTATTCTAGGACCGTTGTTAATCTTTTTAGACCGTCCAATTCGAAAAGCATAGTAATGCTGTGCTGCCCAGACTTGAATTGAAGCATATAGCTCTTTTTTAGAGCTGTAAATAGCTTCTGGAGGCAGTGGCATAGATATAGAGGGTGTAGTAGGCAATTGTGATATTGGCAAAGGCTGCGGCGACAGTGAAAGTTGAATATCCATTGTTGTAATGTAATCGTGTCTGGTGGAGCATCAATTGCAGGTAAAATTACAGTGCAAATAGGTGTAGAACGCGACGCGAGATCATTTTGGTGGTGTGGTGTCGTGCTTACGTCAGCTCTAAACTGACACCATGGTGTCAGTGTATTGCTACCCTGCTGTCAGGAATCGGCTTACGTAAGTAGGCCAAGGAACTAGAAATATCTTCCCCTCATTTACGGCTCATCGCTGTAGATAATATCATCATCTGTAACGCTCCAACAAGCCTGTAATCCCATCGCCGTGATACCCTCGCAGATCCTCTAATTGATTCCCTGTGCAATAGACCCTATTTCTGACAAATGCGGCCCTCAATCATTATCACGTGGTTTTAGGCCACCTTGACAACTGCAAAAAAATTGTCCATTAAATCAATTCAGCAGAGACGAATCATAATGAATAACAACGAAACTAATCTTAAGTCAATTTTTTCCACCCAAATTCAGGAATTACAGTTTCGCACCTATTGCTCAGAATATTTTTCTACGAGGCAGCTCCATGTCTCTGTGTGGGGGTTCCTGGAATTGTATGGTGAAAAGATATGGCCCAGAGCGGCCCAGGATAACCCCTCAGAGAAAGAGTGAATCTTACACCATATTAAGTTATTCGGTCACTCACAATATGCACAGTCTTGGAAGATACATACAGCTTATTTTTCAACAACGCAATAGTTTGCCAGGGATAATATCAATCAGCCCTGAGTTGCAGGAGAAGACAGAGTTAATTCCTAAGGATAGCGCAGTAATGGCCGAGAAACGAGTCACCAAGCTGCTGGAAAAGGTAAGTTTGATACTGTACAGGATCATTTATTATGACTGCTAAATCCAGTTCTAGGAATTTGAAAACGTGCGCTTAACAGCTGAGAGTGAAAGATCGGCTGTGATGTCTCCGGTGGCCCCTCTGGATATTCTTTCGTCCTCAAACCCTCGGAAAAGACCAAGACCTACAGATGAAAAGGTGCAGTCGCGATATTGCAAGGTTAGAAAGGGGGCAAAGGTTGCAAATGCAACAGACGAAGAAACCATTATTGTCGAAATAAAGTGAGAGCGGTGGAAGCATCAGGGAGTATTGGTTTAATTCCAAGATTGTATGGCGAAGTGATTTCAGTATTTACATTTTTAAATATTGCTACGTTCTGTAAGGACCTTTCCGAATACCAGACCAAGGAAGAGAGTCTCAAATGAGGTCATCCAAAGACAACTGCGATTATGAATGACCCTGCCGAAATATTATTTGGGCTATTTGTGCCGTGGAACCAACTGCCACCACTCTTTCAACAACATGCAGCTGAGTATAAGGTGAAACGGGATGCTTCTGCCCAAGGTTTGGAACATCGTGAACCTAACTCTTTCATCGCATAATAGTCGCAACTTCGCAAGGAATATTGAGCTACTGCGGAAATCGAGAGAAGTTGGTCGCGTTGATGTTGCATTGCGTGCATCGGCGAATCAGCATGATAACTTTCTTGACTACGATATTGACAATATAGAACATGCCCAGTCTGACTTGGACAGCGATAGAGCCTGTATGTCAACGGATGAGGATTTTGACGCCGAGACGCTAATAGTGGCATACTACGCCATTACCAATTCTTGGAACGCAGAAATGCTCATTACATTATTATCAGGAACAACCCGGCCGCAGGTCATGGAGTTGGCCAGATCTATCCGCTTGACATTTTCAGGCAACCCATGCATGCCACTTCTGGACTTAGATTCATCCCAACAACGACGTTACAATACTGGGAAAAACAAGTCAAAGACTTTGTAGCCCTTGGTAACTCTGATGATTCAATAGCTGAGCAGTACGTTGCATTTGAGGTTTTCAGAACGCCGTCTTCCTTCCGCGTGCCTCGGAGGTAGGGGCAGGCCCGACACTGCATGCCATCGAGGATAGGCAGGAAGGGGAGAGGATCAGAGCCGTGGGGAGGGGCTGCCAGCTCCACGAGTGTCGCCTTCGGCCGGGGGCGAACGGCCTGGGCGGCATTGAAGATGGGCTGCCATATTGCTGGCGGCAGCTTGTGGTCTGGGTTGAGACGTAAGTGGTTCTTAAGTTCGCGAGACGGTATAGCGGAGTTGTGCTTAGTGCAGAAAATGGTACCGAACTCGGGAAGATAAATAATGTTTTCACCAAGGGACTGCGACTGAAAAATCATGGCGTCCTAAGACAGGACGCTGTGAAATATGTGTACGTTTGAAAAGTAGCAATATTCTACCAGAGACGCGTCGCGTCCGACAGTGCCTTGATACAGACATGAGCCGCGTGCGAGGACGTAAGCCGAGGCACTAGTGTAGTCTTGCTGAGGGTGACTACGGAAGATTGACACGACAGATGGCGGAGCTAATCACGGTTGCAATTGAGTGGAGGTTTGATATCATTCATATTGTATGAGGTCGACGCGCCATTGCCGTGGTGGAAATGACTACGGCGGCCTATTGTAGGTCGAAGTGCAATTTGGTGGAATTTGGTGGCCTCGAAGGGCAATAATAAACCCCTCCCCTTGAGAACTTCAATACCCCCTCAAAGACTTCAACCACTTTGTTTGACAACAAGAGAACAGAAGTATGGACTCGTCATGCGTGAAAAAGCCGAGTTCGCAAGCCCCTGCCCACATGCGAAAAGTAGAGTTCGCAGGTCCCAAAAACCCCACATCCAATAAATTCTGACAACCACCCACCCTATCATCAAACAGAGATCGCGCCTTCAAGCCTCATAATGGTCTTCCCCCGGCCACGGTCCGTCACACACCAAGCCAGCCCCATTCGGGTGAATAGCGAGATCACACAAGGATCGCGAGCTTTGATAACCTCGATGTCACCAGCACCACGACCACCTTCACATCTACATGCAATAGAAATGGTATCGAAGGTTCTAAAACCATTCGAACGACAACACCTCCGAGATATTGAACAGTATAGAAACACTGAACGAAGTGGATTATGTAATATAGACTAGGGCCCTTTAGGCTTTGCCGGACGTAATAAACTACTACTACTACTATTTACCAATACTAGTTTATGGCTATGTCTTCAGCTCAGACAGATGAGCACCCAGAACCCAATTAATTTCATGCTCACTTAAAACATAAAGAGTGCAGCGAACAGTGCTCCCAGTACGGGAAATGCCGAGGTAGCCCCGAGACTTCCATCGGCGCCTCCAGTGAATTCAACAGGCGGTTTGGTGACGGTTGTGTTGCTTGACGAGGTGGTCGCAGGTGGATTTTCGACGTAGGATGTTGTCGACAGTGAGGTGGAGCTCGAGGTCGAGGTTGGCTCTGGAGTTGAGATGGAGGCTTCAGTTGAAATGGAAGCAGGAGTCGTCTCTGAAGGCAAACTCGACGTCTCAGTGAAGGAAAATGTCGAAGTAGACGTGAGTGTATTAAGATCGGTGTTTGTACCCCCTTCGCCTACGCACACTTCACCAATATCACAGCAACCATCCAAGCCGTTTAAGCCGACCACACAGTATTGTGACAAGGGACATCCACCTTGCTGTTGTGGACAACAGGTGTAACTCAAGGGGATACAGCCGGAGCCACAGTCCTTCTCCCCTAGCTCGGAGCAAGGTATTTGGGTGACTTGACGGTTGAAGAGTAAAGGCGACGAGTCAGTTGCGAAGGCTACGGAGGCCATGAGACCGAGACAGAGGAGTTTGAAGTTGTGCATGATGATCGATAGAGACCGGTCGTGGTAAGTACGGGCGAGTGTAGCAGCTTCAGTAACGGAATAAATAATGTAAAACTTCAAACTGGCTGAGCAGTATATGTAGGGGAAATCCGGCGGATATATAAGTAACAGCGTCATTGTCAGCCATGTAAGAAAATCCAAGAAATCAGGGGCATTACATGTGGATAATTTTGTCAAGTGTAATTTGCATATGCAATATGCTGCCGTTTGAGCTTAAAGTGGATGGAGATCTGGGGTAAGGCGAATCAGGAACAGAGGATGCGGATCCCTGGGCCTGGGGAATCACGGTTGGCGGCTACGCCAAGAAGGGGTCGCATCCGCCTAAGTCTCAGCCTCCTTCCCGACCAGCAAAATATCAGGAAATTTCATCCGTCTTACTGTCATGCCGTCTTGGACCTGCAGATCGAAAACCTGATGGCACGGGCTAAGCTTCTGCAAGAATTAATTTTGAGATACTTGGTGGGAATGATAAATGGGAGTATATTCGACAAAACTGGGAGGCTGAATGGATACCAGGTACAGAGAAAGCAGTGGAGGAGCTCTGGAAATCACGGTATAAGCCTACAGATACAATAGTTGCTCGACGTTAAGCTCCCCCTGCTTTACCAGCCTCGAACAGCTTTATCCCTTTAACCGTCATTGCGGCGGGAAGCCAAAAACCTCGCTTGATAGGCCAATTAAGAGACTTGAACCTTTCGCTAATCATTTTAATTGGCTTACCAAGCGAGGTTTTTGGCTTCCCGCCGCCATGACGGTTTAAGGGATAGGGCACCAGGGGTTGTCAGAATTGATGTCAGTGCACAGACCACCTAAACACGTAAAATCAAAACAAATTACCCTACCTTCAACCACCAACAACCATGGCTAAAGCCAGGTATGAGACTCGCGGAGAGGCTTATAAAGAGTCTATCAAACGCAGAGAATTCGATACTCCAAGAAAATCCAAGTTTTACAACGTTTACGACACTGCAGACACACCTAAGAACGTTCCTGCCCTTGCAGCGAAGTTTGGAACCTGTGAGCGTACAGCATATCGCTTGTCACGGTTATCACGTGGTTGGCTCGCTTGGGTTCCCTAAATGGGACTAGTAGCACATGGCTCGAGAACTTGACTTAGCCAACAGCTTCCGAGATTGTACTTTTTCTCTCCTTAGTTTAGTATTTTCGTATTGAAGCACCTACAACCCGCTGTCACGAACCGAATCCGGGGACCTGCTGAGGCCCCAGGAGGAGGAGCCCCAGGACGTCCTTGACGTCCCAGGACCAATGGTGGTCCCAGGGATGGAGGTCCCGGGACCAGCCAATGACCCAGGACTTTAAGTGGGTAAAAGAGCAGACGGCTTTCGTACCCCTGGTAGCAGCGACCGGTCACGTGATGGAGTCTAGAGGAGTCTTGGGAGTCCATATGGACTCCAGGGACTCCAAAGGACTCCAACCCAACCATACTATATAAGTAGTCATAGTCTCGTAGTTTAGGAGCTTCGTGCTCAACTTACTTCATAGTTTAGCAATATAGTTTATCTTGTTATACTTGTAACGTTTCACTCCTTAGTGAAGCAGTGTCTAGTCCACTTCATATATACCATACCAACCAACGAGCCTTAGACCCAGCTACCTAGGCCCAAGGCTACCCCGTACGTTACACCCGCCTTTCCAGGCATATAGGACCGTGTTCGTGACATAGGGTATAATTAACGACAAGACTATTAGCGAAGTAAAGGAAAATATTATTAATATAAATAACGGCAAATATCTCAAATACCATCAAAAAGTCGATAAATATCTGAAATACCACCACTGAATTTGGAGGCTTTCTCATATACCACAAATGATGGTATTTCAGAAAGCCACCAAATAATTGATGGTATTTGAGAAAGCCTCCAACACTCTTAAATTTTTAATGGTATTTCAGAAAGCCACCAAATAATTGATGGTATTTGAGAAAACCTTCAACACTCGCTGTAAGCACGTTGTAGGTACGCTGTAAGTAGAATATAGGCCAGAAATCAATGTACTTTTATTGTTGTATTCCTAAAATCAATTATATTCCATACGCTTTCCCAGACCTTGTAGAAAATCGTAAAGCTAGATCTGTAGGTTGAATAGAATCTTGATCGAAAATATCGCTGTCGACTTCTGAAAAGTTATAGCTGCTATCACTTGTATCCAGCTCAATAGCCTGATCAACCTCTTCAATTTGTATGCCTAACTCTTGATCGAGGCGTGATTCCTCTTCTTCGTCGGTACTCAATTGATCCTCTTCTTCCTCTCTACTATCCTCATCTTCAGGTTCCGATTGTAGCCATTCGTAAGCTCGTTCTCGACGTCCATTTGAAACAGGCTGATTTGTACAACGACGGCGATTATGACCCCATTCAAGGCAATTCCCACAGCGTGTTTGTTTTCTGCTCCACTGGCCTTTGCGTACGCGGTTTGTTCGAGGTCGGCCAGCTGCTTTGCGCAGAATCGGTGGCTTAATTGAATCGTCACGAGGAAGGTTTTCGATTGAAACTGGTAGTACTGTATGGCGGTAAGTCGACTCGTAAGCCTGCGTAGTGAAATACTGATCAAAAAGCTCAATTGAATCGATTCGCAGAAATTTTGCAGCGGCAATTGCGTGAGAACAAGGTGATTGATACTCATTGAAATCTGTACAGTCGCAATACTTTTGATTCAAAACAACTACCCACTTCCGGCCTGATTCAGGATCCTCGACTTGCGCAATATTTTGATCTGAAAGATAAACTCGATATCGACGAGAAGCTTGTATTCGGCTTTTGAATTTGGCCATTGGCACGTTAGCAAGATCATTAGATTTGCTAGTTTCTGAACGCCTTTTGAACCACGTTTCAGTCGCTGCCAAATAAATACCGTCTAGTAATCGAAGAGGAGGCAAACGTCGATAATCACTCCAAACTGAATTCAACGATTCGACAATATTAGAAGTATTATGGCCAAATCGAGGATATTTAGAATATGCTCTAGTCCAAAGCTCTTTGTCGATATTGCAAAGGTAATCGAAAGCAGGCGTACTTAGTTCTTTCAACTTCATCATTTCGGCTTTGAACAACAATGGCGTTTTAGCTTTACATGCTCTCCAGAAAAGTGGCTTCACTTTGTTACCGAATCTTTGCTGTAAGTTATCTGCAATATGCTGACAACAGTGAAGATGAATTGCTGCAGGATACTCTTCTACTATAGCTTTCGCCATACCCTTTTCACGATCAGAAATAAAAGTATGGCGACGTTGCAAAGTTACTGGAAAAGCAATCTTTAAATGACGTAAAAACCAGCTCCACCAATACTCTTCTTCAATAGGTACTAATGCCCAGGCTAAAGGCACTACTTTGTCGTTGGCGTCGATTCCACAACAAATCAACAATATCATACGATATCGCGACTTTGTATGAGTTCCATCAAGAGCAAAAAACTGACGAAGCTGTTTTGCAGCTAAACGAAGAGGGCCTGGAGCAAAAAAAGCTGCTTGGAATACGTTATCAGCTTGCGTTTGAAGTACAGCGTAATTGTTTTCATCGATTTCTTTGAACCTTTCGATATAGCTAGGAAATAGCGCAAACGATTCAGTTTCATCACCATACATCTCGTCGAGAACAGCTTGCTTTACACGATACGCTTGAAGGTACGGAATTTTGTTATAAAATTGCAAGCGTTCAGTTGATTGAATTTGCTTTGGAGTAATTCTAGGATTTTCGATAATCGAAGAACGGTGATGAGGTATTATATACTCCAAACTGTTTGTATTCGAAGCTTGAAAGTGACTTGCAGGAGAGCAAGTATGGGGTTCCAGATGAGTTATAACAACTCCTTTTCTTTTAGAATTACAAGCTCTAATTTTGAACTTGCAGTTACGCGGCGTTCGACATACAATATTGAATCGTTTTTTATCTGAATGAGTAGCTTTCCATGATTCAGAAGCGTTTGCAACAAAGCTTTTGATAGCTAACTTAGCTGAAGGAATATCAGGAAACGTAGAGCCTATTTCGAGAGCCATGATACGATATCAATAAAATTACAATTGAAAGGAATAAAAGGATTTCAAGTTACAATAGTATTAAGGTTTGTGGGTCATGTGTTTTAGTCTCTTGGCGGCAAATGGTGGTACGTCAGATATCTGCCAACAAAATGATGGTATTTCAGAAAGATTACCTGTAACTACTAGAATATCTGAAATACCATCATTTGGTTGGCAGATATCTGACGTACCACTGTTTCAAAACGGTGGTACGCCCAGAAAGCCTCCAAATTTAGTGGTGGTATTTGAGATATTTACTGACTTTTCGATGGTATTTCAGATATTTGTGTTACGGTCCTATCAGCCTACAACTGATATAGATAGAAGATCTTGGTCCGAGGGTTGTTGGTCTGGAGAGAAGTAGGTATATCACATACAAAGACTTTGATCCCGATAACAGTATGGTGTTAAGATACTATATTGAGTTGAGCACGAAGCTCCTATCTAAGGGAAAACTATCTACTTATATAGAACCTTCGTGGGTTGGATCATTGCCCTAGCGCATGATCCATGATCCATCACGTGATCCTTACCCCAGGGGTTCTCTGTGTAAACCAAGTCTACCGAGCCTCAGGCCCCTAAGGCATAAGCCTGTTAGCGATGCGCGTAACAATTTGCCGTATAAATAACGATTTTATAATTAGTTAAAGTTTAAACCGAATTTACTATAATATAGAGCTTTAATATAATTAAAAACTTTTATTTAAATTCGAAAATTTTAATATAATAAAAATTAATTATATTATTAAAGTTAGTTAAAATATTTTTAGAGTTAACTCTAATTCAAATCTAACTCTAATGAAAATCGGTAACTCAAATCAAATCTAATTCTAATTAGAGTCAATTAGAGTTAGTTAAACTAATTAGAGTTTTCTTTACTACACTGGAGCACAGTGAGCCTCCCACTCCTTCAGTATATCCCAAATTAAGGAGCTCTAACAATACGCTTGATCGTTCTCCAACTACGTTTTTGTCAAGCATAGACCAGTTTGCCAAAAGTGCAACACGAGCAATACACGAGTTAACGTTATTGCGAGCTGAAAACGTTGCACTTCGCAAAGCAAATAGCGAGCTGTTGGTATATTCAAATAGTAAGTCATCTTTCTGTGATCATTCTTTTTTTTGGCTCGGATGTTTGCTGGGGCTCATCTCTTGCAACACCCACTCCAGAAGCGATCAGTAATTGTCGGATCACTCTACCTGTAGCAACACCACGTCTTTACGTGGATTGCTTAGGTTGAATGTGATTGATTGTTGAAGGTTGAATGGAGGGATGAGGATATGCCCCTTCCTGGGTCATGTGACGGTGTCACATGACCTATCCCCCATTCAATAGCTAATCTACGTACAAACAGTAATTTATTGATCTCGCTCTCTTCTCTTGGTACCAGTACTACAGTGTATGTACCATCGCTAACTACCGCGTCATAGCACCTCTCTGTGGTGAGGCCACATCCCCTCACCGTCATTAAATGCATACCTTTCCGAACATACTTGGTAGCAATTCGCTTTACCTCGGAAGGATCATTATACGACATGGAGCGCTCCTGGTCTTGAAGGCCTCCCCTCTGATATTCGGTGCCGAGGGAGGTCCAGTCCTCTTTGTGAAACGGCCAATCCTATTGGTCGGATATTGCTTCGTCAGGTCTTGGCATTAGGACCCCTATTTTGTTCCCTCTAGATAGATGATCCTCTTGGATACAATCAAATATTTATGCCATATTCTATAATCTATTCCGTGATACAATCACCTACCGACTATTCGTTTGACACTGATTTATCTTCTTTTTTTGCCTCCACATACTTCACATATTCTACAGTTGTAGGCAAAAGGAATTTTCTACGTTGCTATTCTAAAGCAGGGAAAAGCAGTTTAACAGCTTCAAATATAAAAGCTGGCTGGAAAGCTACAGGTTTATTTTACCGAGCTAGTGATTGCCCATTCCACAACTGATGGCTAGCACCACCTAAGGTCATAGCTTCCTCTTATGGATCATACGCTAAAAGTGGACAGTTGAGAGCACGATCCATTTTTGCCCCTCCGGAAGAGTCAGTTTGGGTGAAACACTACCAAAGAAAATGAAGAAGTTGTCATCGAAAGCAGACATGAGGCGCAACACCTTTATCAGAAGCAATTCATGTATTATACAATAAGTTGCGTGTTTATTGGGAATCGATTAAAGTGTTCACGAATAGCGCGGCGCTAGAGCCTTGGCAACAGGGAAACCTTGTATTTAAGCGAGCCAATAGCTAAAACAAAATAAGATCACGTACCCCAAAGACCCACTCGTTTAATGATGAGCCAACCAAAGCCGTAGAAAAGTGGAGCACTTCTTGTTCCTATACTTGTCACGGCACGTGCTGTGGATCTACAGATACAGAGGGCGGCGGTGGTACTATACGAGAATCTATAGCTGAGAAAAAAGAGGGAGCTTGAGGCGCTCGGCGAGCTCGCCTGATATGGGTCACGTGCGCTTGAGAACAAGCGACGTGACACTTCTGATTTTAAGCTTTATTGTTACATCGCGTGCTCCCAAGTACACGTGACCTATATTAGGCGAGCTCGCCGAGCGCCTCGTGTATATATAGCCTGCTTTCCTCGAGCTTCCTTTTTCTTCTTCAGCTATAGATTCTCTTATAGCACTACCGTTGCTTTCTGTATCTGTAGATCCACAGCGCGTGCCGTGACAAGAAGTAACGTGATATTAAAAAGCAGCTGTTACACGTGATTAATTTGACAAGCGTCACGTGGTACGGAAGTAAAAGCATCCATAGATCAAAAAAATCGTAAGGTAAAAGCCTTAGAATTCATGATTTCCGGGTGCTTATAGCCGGCCAATCGGCCATATATTATGCCGACCCAGCCTGCCCCAGCCACCCCCAGCCACTTCTTTTAGCTATTGGCTCGCTTAAATACAAGGTTTCCCTGTTGCCAAGGCTCTAGCGCCGCGCTATTCGTGAACACTTTAATCGATTCCGTTTATTGGCATCCCTGGTATCATTGTATCGTACAGTGTGCCCACACCCTTTGTAGCAAAACGAAAAGAAGAAAAACCCCCCAACAATACGCCGCACAATCCTAACTCCCCAGTCCTCGTCTCGCCTATGCAATTGCCTGTTCCTCCTTTCCCAGACGGTCTATCGCTCTGCTGAATGCATCTATCATCCCACCGTACATTATATCGTTATCGTGGAATGTGCCTGTGAAGATCGCTCCATCCCTAATTGGAAAAAGAACATGTCGGAGCTCGCGAGCCAACGTTTTGAGGTTCTCGAACTTCGGCGCAAACTCCACGATGATGTTCTCAAATCTATTTTTGTCCATGTGACCCTGCTTGGTATTGGCAATTTCTGTATACATCCCAGTATACCAACCTCGCAGTATATTTGTCTTCGGTTTCATCGGCTTGTTGGGGTTTTGCCTGCCCGTACTTTCATAGCCATATCGAATGCACATCCATACGAAGACGTAAAAAAATGACTCGAGGTCGTGCCGATATGTGTGACCTTTGCCTTCAAGAACCTCGATCGCCATGAATTGCATAGTGCCAGTCCGGTGACGAGCCCCACTCGGCATGCCGTCCAGCTCCTTTGCCAAGTCCAAGTCAATTAGTCTTCCTTTCGGGGCATCTTCGGCAGGGAGTTCGGTGATGATGATATTATTTTCGGAGACATCCCGATGAAGGATCTTTCCATCCTCGAGCAGTGACCTATGACCTCGGATAGCATCGCGCAGCGCCTCCAAAAGCTCTCTGACCGATTGATATTCATGGAGAGGCCGTCCAGCAGGTGAAGTTACCAAGCAGTAGTTCACTCGGTTGCCGTACGTCTCACTTTCGCAGTCTGTCAGACTATCCGCTCCGGCTTCTTGAATACTGTCGACATTATTCCGCTGCCAGTCATTCCGGCAGTCTGCCAGACTGTCAACCACTGTTTCTTGAATACTAGGAGCGCCTATTGCGTCTAGCTGGTCTTCTTTGTGCACATTTGTCGCGCTGGCATGACTACCGTCGGATTTGGACTTCTTCAGTCTGCTACCCCCATCAAGTCTTTCATCTCTTTTTCTTTTCTGCCCAGAGGAAGAAGTTGTGGCGCTACCTGCACCGATTTCTAGGCCAATCAAGTGAGTCACACTGCTCCCTGACCTTCCCTTGAGGCTTGTTTTCGAGTACGCCCGGCTGGATTCTGGATTATCGACCCAAAAAGCTTTCTTCGACGGCCTCCGTGGCGACCCAAATTTCATGGCTCGTCGTAAATGCGAGATGGTGTCCGGGTCGCCGTCGATAGTAATCTGCTCATGATTGAACCACACAGCAATGCCCGTGACTCCTTTCTCCTTTGCCAACTTCAACAGTTCTCCCTCCCGCTGCCTTTTGTCAGAAGGCCAAGCGAACTTCACAACGTACTCCCAGTCCGTTGAGCCGGGTCTCCTTCCTCGATAACACGTTGTTCCCCGGCACACTATCGCTTTTGTCGAGGCGATTGGCTTGTCCTCCAAAGAGATCCTCACATCTCGTGTGACGATATACTTGCCGTTGCCATCACGCTTGATGAACGTGTTCAAACCCAATTCTGCATCGGACATCATCGCATAGCCGGCAAGGACCTTGACAAATCGCTCTGGCTCTTTGTGAATATCGAACTTCTCGCAGTTATACGGTCCAGATCTGTCAAATATCCAGAGCCGCATCATGCTTCCGCTGATCGTAAACCCAGGCACGAATCGCCGCTCCGGTTGACTTCCAAACACTTCGCGTGCATACCCTGCCAACTGTACCAGTGTTTTTGCAGATCGATCCTCGTCGGGATTCTGTTTGTGTTCTCCAATGACAAGTACATTGGACCAGTCGTGCTCGCCGTCCGGTAAGGCAGCGTCGGCCGGAGTGAGGAAAATGTCAAGCTTGCGATCAGCCTCCGAGCCCCTCAACACTTTATTCGCTGATGTGTAGTATCTGCGGCGAAGTCCGCTGAGAACAGTGTCCTGGAACTTCATGAACCACTCAAAAAAAAGACTTTGAATTGAAGGCTCTGGCCACCCGCTCCAGCGACCTTCTGTATATTGGGCTCTCGACTCTTCGTAGATATCCCTCGCGTTGTTTGTCCAAGTCTTTCCTTCGAAGTATCGCTCGTAGAAACCTCCAATGTCGTAGTAGACGCGGCCTGTGAGTTCCTCAAGTATCCGCTGGTCAACCTCATCGTGTGTCTGCTCAATCCCTCTCTGAGAAGCCGAGCTGGATCGAAATGGCGTGTCGAAAACGGCTTTCTCGAAGGCGGTCGGTGGTGTTAATTGTTCCGGGCTGGTGAGTGATTCGGTGACGGCGTTGTAGACTTGATCCCAGATGAGTGCATCGTCCCGATTGTCGGTGAGGGCCGCAGTCAAGAGAGGTTTAATACGGTCGAAGTGGAAGTTGTCGGAGGTGACGGCGGAAATGAGTTTCAGGAGATCGCTGCTAAGGGTGCCATGACTTGTCTTTGACCGTAGGAAACGAATCGCAGGGAGATTTAGTAGAGCGGAGAGGAGACTGATAGTGAGAGTCTGGATATCTGTATGTGAATTAGACAGGAAGGAGGTACTCAAACGCCAGACTGTCGTACCTTCTTGCGCAAGCTGACCGAGCGCGTCCGGAGTGCAGGAAATGGTTCTGTCTTCACAAATTGAATTGAAAGAGGTGCGAAAGGCATCAAGACCTTTCCCAATAGGATTATTCCCAAGGATCTCTGACTGGGCCTGATCCGTCATGGTGACAAGCCCTCCATCTGCGATTGTAATGTTCTTTGAGATGCGAGGGATGGTTGGGAAAAGCCGTGTTTCGTCACATGCGGAATTTTCCGCCCGCCCAGCCACGGCCTGAACAGCGATCGGGATTACCCCCCGGGATACATCTGGGTATTCCCGACTGCAGTGGATAGCCCGCAGGAAGCAATCCACTGTCCCACAGCACCCATTATTTAAGTTGGGTTCTAACTAGCTTTTAGTATTGGAGCCTACTGCTGCCTAACGTACCTGATAAGCAAGTGAAACAGTACCCCTGCAACCACCACTACTTTTCCCTTTTTACATCACAATTATAACGTATTCCACAAGCGAGCGGTCCACCCCAACCAAAAAGCGCGAACTATAATCTTTAATATACAATGCAACAACCATCTTCTCTTCAATTACCTCATAAAGAGGGTAAAATATCTCTTGCTATAAATGCTATCAATCAAGGCCAATTTCAAAGCGAACGAAGCGCAATAAAGACGTAAGATGCGGTCCGAACGACGCTCCGAGACGACGCGCCGGAATCCGTCCGCGACGCGATTGCACGCCCAATTCGAGAAAGCTTACAGAGCTAGAAGAATCAGTTATTATTCAATATATCCTAGACCTGGATTCACGAGGGTTTTCGCCCCGATTAAGTGCTGTGGAAATATGGCCAATAACCTTCTCCGGGCTCGCAGTGGAGGCAAGGTTGGCAAGAATTGGCCAGGGAACTTTGTCAAGCGCTCTCCAGAGCTTAAAACACGATTCAATCGCAAGTACGACTACCAGAGAGCGAAGAACGAAGATCCAAAGGTTATTCAGAAGTGGTTTGGACTCGTACAGAATACTATCGCTAAGTACAGTATCCACTAAGATGACATCTTTAATTTCGACGAAACAGGCTTTATGATGGGCATCACTTCCACGGCAAAGGTTATTACGGCCTCCGAGCGACGCTATCAACCTAAATGGTACAGCTAGGAAATCGCGAATGGGTTACAGTGATCCAGGGAATCAACGCGCAAGGCTGGACCATTCCACCTTTCGTAATCTTCGCTGGACAATACCATCTCTCAGCATGGTACAGCGAAGAAATACCAGGTGATTGGGTTCTCAGTGTAAGCGAAAACGGCTGGACGACAAATGAGCTTGGTTTGAATGGCTTCAGCACTTTGAGAAGCATACAAAGAGGCGTACAAAGGGAACATATCGTCTCCTCGTCATTGATGGCCACGAGAGCCACCACTCGCCTCAATTCCAGGATTTCTGCAAAGAAAACAATATTATTACATTCTGTATGCCTCCACATGCGTCTCATTTCCTTCAGCCACTTGATGTAGGCTGCTTTGCGCCTCTTAAAAAGGCGTACGGCGGCCAGATTGAGGACTTGATCCGGAGCGGCATTAACCACATTATTAAACTTGAGTTCCTACCAGCATTTCGAGCAGCATTTGAAGCCTCTTTTACTAAAAGCAATATGCAAGGAGGCTTTCGAGATGCAGGTCTCGTTCCGTACGATCCAGAGGCTGTAATTTCAAACCTTGATATTCCACGACTCCAACACCCCCTATCGCAGAAGACGTTCCCTGGGAGCCGAAAACACCAAGCAACTCTCTTAAATTAACCTCGCAAACGGAGCTAATTAAAGTTAAAATTGCACGCCATCAAAACAGCTTTCCTACATCCATCAATACAGCAGTTGATCAGGTCCTCAAGGGCGCACAAAATGGCTCATCAGCTCGCGATTCTTCAGGCGGAAAATGCTGCTCTTCGCAAGGCTAACGAACTTGTAACACAGCGAAAACATCGCCAAAAAAAGCGAATTCAGCAGCGAGGGTCTCTTGCAGTTCAAGATGGCCTAAATTTAATTGATCAACCGGACATTAATACGCAAATTTTGGAGGATATGCGTCAAAGTAGTAATAGTTCAAATGCGACTGCGGGACGTCAACGGCGATGTGGACGCTGCCGCGAGCCAGGACATCGCATTACAACATGTTCCCTAGGTCCTCGAGACATTGTAGATTAATTATTTTTAATTAGAATTAAATTTCTTAAGGCGTTGTAGAAATATCTGTAGTTGAAGTGGCTAGGTATAGCTAAGGTGGACCGCTCGCTTGTGTGGACCGCTCGCTTGTGGAATACGTTAAGATATTGTCGGACTGTGGGGTGCTTACACCCGTTTCTAGCCCTCCTATTGGCTCCATTGGACCGACTGCGAGGCTGCTTCGTCGACTTTCGTAGAATGTCACGCTTAAAAACTGTTATAGATATCTTGTATTACGCAAGCAGCAATTCGAGTTTACCATTACAACCTTATCGGCTTTCGCAACTCCTGTGTATGGTCCATTCATTTGAGCAATAATAATAACAATATGCGAACATCTATCTTGGGTGCTGCCTTCGTGGCGCTCCCTCAGCTCGCTGCTGGGTTTAAAACTCTTGAAAAAAGGGCCGTCAATGATCTTGTAGCTAGGTATCTTTCTGAAATGTGCTCTCCACTTCTCAGGTATGTTCTCCCTCTCATTTGACAGTTCTAGAGAACTCTTCAGGCCGTACTTTCCTCACGTTCCCCTTTTCGACTTGGCCTGGGCGTTATTGAGAAACGATGAGACTAATTACGCTCCATTGCGGATAGCAATAGCACTCGACGCAGTGAATACTCCGCAAACGGACTATTGGCCTCTCTCGCAAACTCCCCGTTCCCGTGCGAGCAAGCATCCTATATCCAAGGCGTCTGCAACGCCAACGGAACAGAGGAAATTGACTTCCTCGCTGAACAGCAATGTCTCTGCAACGGTGCATTCTTCGACGTCGTCAAAGGCTGCCACGACTGCTACCTGTTCCACGGATACCAAAACTACACTGCAGAAGAAGCGTCATCATCCCGCTCCTCCCTCAGCGCAGCAGAGTGTACCCCGTCCCCTCCTTACCAACCGTACACCAATCTCTTGCCTCCTCTCGATGCCAGCGCTATACGCGCCAGACCGAATATCACGCTCGGCAACGACAGGTTTCCAAACGACACGGCGGTAAGCAACTACTTTACCGCGACGCAAAGCATCACCCCTGGCGAGATCACCGGTAGCGCGACGGGGAGGGTGCGAAGCTGGACGAATTCCCATGGGGTTCGATATACGCCTACGAGCACGCCCTCCAGTACTGGGACTTCGAGTGCGTCTTCTAGTATTGAGTCTGCCGGCCAGGATGCAGCGAGCTCTAATTCTGCATCTACGAGTCCAACGGCCACAGGGAATTATGCTGCGAAAAGCGGGGTAGGGGTTGCGGGGTATTTGGTGGGGATAGGACTTGGTGCAGTCGCATATCTGTAATTAGTTTTAGAAGATCACGTTTGATGTCTCGCAGAGAGTTTGGTATGATAGCGATGTTTATATTCCTTTGAATACATACAATTAGTACGACGGCTCTTCGTTACGTCTAGATATATTACGTAATGAGTTGAATGTTTACAGATATCAAAACAGACATCAAAATGGGGTCTACTAATTTTGCACATCATGCGATAATTAAAGCCGGCCTCTCAAATACTTCCTGTTTTCACCCCGTTTGATATAAGTACAGAAACGCCAGAAGATCTTCAGCGCGTCGGTCACGCCATCATTCCAAAGATGATGTTAGTACTAAGAGGTCGAAACTTGGAGAGTATCATTCTCGAGCAAGAGCCATATATGCTTTTCGTATTTGAAATTGCCTTGATGCACGGAAAGGAGTGTACTCGAAAGGAGGTGGCTTCGTTAAAGCAAGGGTATACTGTGAAAAAAAAGTCACTGCAAACTTGATCCAAAAAATGAGATTGATTCGAAAAAACACTGTGAATTATGTCAACTCTTGCGTAGAATGTTTTCCCAGAAGGCGAACTTAACTCCTTCATCGGCGAGAGCAGCACGGTTAGTACTGAGGAAGCTTTCGAGTCGTTCGATAAGAAGCTTTCGAGCTCTAATATATTCTGCAACAGCACCTTCGGCATTTGCGAGCGTCTTCAGAAGGCCGTTCAAGCGGGCGGCGTGGACTGGAGCTGATGGTGAGGCAACGTTGGGATTGGTGAGCTTGTCATAGTGTTGATTGGCGACACTAACTGAAGTCTTGCTGGAGAGAACTAGCTTTGAGATAGCCTGCTGAGGGGCGACAAGGGGTGCAAGTTCTGGGGTTATAGAGCCGCTGGCTTTTGAAATGAGGGAGCTTCCTAGTAGCCCTCCCTTTCCACGAGTAGATCTATTCTTGTCAAGCTCTGTAATTTCGTGAGAACTGGAATCAGGTGTATGGATGATCACAAACCATCGATGCGGGCTTCGATAGCCTCTTGAATAGGTATCTCGAACACATGACACTCTCTCCAAGCCCCAATGACGCTTCTGAACTTTTGCTGAACCTCGTTCGTTGCACCTCCGTATGCTGTCGCCGCAGCACCGGCGATGACTGAAGAAAGTGTGATCAGAAAGTCGGTCTTCTTGCGAGCTTTCGATTGCTGAGCTTCCTCTATATGGCCATCGCACATTAGTATAGTGACCAATAGTTCATAAGGTGTAAAGGGCTCAAAAAACTGCATTTTTACAAGTTGATTTGGGGTGACTGAGGATTGACGACGTACCCTTCGCAAGGTAAATAATGAGGTTGTTCCCTTTTGCTAATACTATGGGTCTTCGGGGCGCTGCAGCAGTACAGTGGTCTGTGCGTTTTCAGGTAATTTAAATTTTAATACGCGATTCGAGGTCAGTATCCTGCGGCTGCTTCAATCAAACATCCGATGCCATAACTTATAAGTTAGCTAAAGCCGATGACATAAAGTTATCAATGGACGACCAGTCGAGCTTCCCGTAGCCAGCGTCGAAGTCGTTGTTTTGCGACCGGCATTAAGATATTTGTACTTTTGCCTCAGTAGTAACATAAGTTAGCTCATAAGATCGTCGCTCAACAAACTGTCGTCGAGATCCATCCTCCAGCTGTCGAAGGACTCCCTCCCATCGAGGATAGTTCCTTTAATCCTTCTTGCCCATAGCACCGGGTCTTTTTGCTATCAAACGTCAATACTTGACGAAAACTGTTCTGTATACCGAGTTCGAAGCACGATAAAATCAACCGGTCTCATAACCTGTTGAGACTGAACTACTCTTCTACTGTATTCAATTTGGGTGACAGCTCTTCATATAAAAACAGTGGCACGACCGTGCCATAGGGTAGTGACTCACCACGTCACTCAAATCAAGTCACAGGTTTCTATGTTAATTGGGCGGTTGCCCAGGGAAACCTCCTAAGTTAGTGCGGGACGGAGAGCATCAGCAGAATAAAATGATGACCTTCTATCAAGAGCAATCACGGACGCTGCTGCTTTGTGTAGACAGTTGCATCCGAACAGCCCAGATATCTATCTCGGCATGCACATGAATCAACCCATACACCTATACCATTGTAATCTAACTTTCGAGCCTCGAGGAGCCTCGAGATGCCTCGTCAAACCACCCCAACCCAGGCAGAGCTGTATGTTACCCAACCGCACGACTCACCGTTAGAGTATACTAACCCTCTCAAACAGTCAGCACGATCTCGAACAGTTCGAGGTCGTCCAACGACTCCATCAGCTTGCCTCGAACATGACCGAAGAAGGAATAGCCTACTCGCTCGATCCCACGCGTCCCAAGCCTCCTCCAAGAGAGGTAGTTCCCGGACCTTGCGAATGTTCCATCTGCGACCAGCAATTTCGAAATTCCGAGCAACAATCAGCCTTACGGATGACATAAGAGAGCTGCATTTTTGTTAGCTGCGCAACCAGCATTGGAAACCAAGCAGTGGGTGGTCCCAAGATTTATCAACGATAAATCAACTCACCATTGGGAAGAGGCCCGCGAATCTCGCATGACTTGGTTGCTTCCCTGGTTGGATGTTGAATCTTTGAAGAACGATCCTGCTAGGCTGCTTGGGCTTTTATACAACCGGGCTCGGTTCACACCGGAACAATGGGCACCACACGATATGGCGAATCTCGTCTTCGGATATAACCAGGGGTTTCTTGATATCCTTTTCTCTCCCTTACGTGTGGTCATGTCTGGGCCAAATTATGGAGAGCTGGTTTCTTGGAAAGAGAATGCAGCCCATCGACTGGACATCATCGGCTTTCCACGGGGCCAACTCCTTTTGGCAGCACAGGATATGTTGCTTGCCTTTCTCTGCTCGGTCGTAGACGAATTGACCAAAGGTCTGGATCAGAGCATCGAGGTACAACATGCAGACTATGGCCTTGTTCCTCCACACATCCCAAGACTTGACTTCAAAAGATCTGGTCACCTTGAGATTTGGTCGGCATATATCAATCAGCCATTTCCGAACCGCCAAAATTTGATGTCGATGTTATTTCATTAGCTCGAGCAAGAGTCAATGAACTGGGCGATCACATCTGGTTAATGCAAACTGACGCCTCATACATGCGCAGAGTGATTCGGACAGCCGTCTCAGCAATACCACTCAAACGTAATCTTCTGGGCCGGGAGCAAGACGCTCACACCCAAGCCCTCACCGAAATAATCATGGACAACGGAAGTTATGCAACGTGGAAGTGGATATTGGAAGACTGCGAGACACTCAAACTATTGCGAATCAGGTATGGCGATGAGATATGTTCTGGCACTGGGACGCATCTTCCTTCAGAGTACGACATTGCACTTCAGTCACTAGAGATGAGCCTGTCACAACAAATTCAAAATTCAGAGAAAATCATTCAAGATAGCTTTCCCATCCGTTCTGGATTTCGGGATCTTTACGAATTCGATCAATCGTCGGGTAACTTGAGGTGGCGATTGAAGCATGGAAAACGAAAGGATGGATTTTGGGACAGCATCTTTTTCGAGTCACAGACACTATACTGGTGTGTCACGAACTTGGTCGACCCCCTGAAGATAGAGTAAAGTACCCAGCAAGTATGGTATTCGCATTCTTGGACGAATATCTTGCCAGCTGCTCCAAAGAAGAGAGGGCTCAAATGGACGAGCGATTGTACGCTCAACTTTCGAACTACGCCGCCCTTGATGAGGTGTTTTCTGCAGTACAATTCCACCGGCTTGGGCCAGGTCACCGGCTCTCGGTCAAAGAGCTCAGAAGCGTCAGCACTTCAAGGCACTTCCGCTTTGTGAGATCTGCGAGAGCTGATGATCTACTGGTGCAAAAGTTCGGGACTTCGGGTGGTCTGACTCAACTTCTCCTCGAGTTTATGGATGCATATGATGCACGAGGAAGTCTTGGCAGGATATCTGATAAAATGCGCTTACAGTGTTTTGATGCCATCCAAAACTCGCAGAATGTATTTTGGTCAAGACTGCAAGACGTCAACACGCAATACATGAAATTGTGCAATTTTTCACCAGAAGACATTGAGCTGGCCACCCTTTTAATATCAGCGCGATCACAACCCGAATTTATACAGAAGCTCCGGTCCGAACGACAGGAAATACTCGATGTTGAAAGGCCATCGAGCGTCCCCAAACACCTGCCCAAGCTCGGCGAGTTCGTCGCGCAAAGAGTGTGGGGACGTGAACGGCCATCCGCACCGAAGTTTGCCGAAGAAAGCACCAAAATGAAGCGGCGCGCTCAGCAGCCAGTCTCGATGCCCTCCGTAGAGACACTCAGTCTCGAGGATGGACCCGAATCTCTCCCGCCTATGCCAGTCAGGCAAAAAGCATACACAATCTTAAACGGCATGTTCAGCACAAACCCAGAATCGACTGCCAAGACTGTCGATTGGGACGCCTTCGTCACCGCAATGGCAGACGCGGGTTTCTCCGCTCGGCAAAGCAGCGGCTCTGCTGTGATCTTTGAGCCAGATGATTGGGAGAGAGGCTGGTCTGGTAAGATCGTCTTCCATAAGCCGCACCCAATTGCTAAGATTGACTCGGTCATGCTGAGGTCAATAGGAAGACGAATGGAGAAATGGTTTGGGTGGGATAAAGATACCTTCATTGTTCAATGATGATAGGGACTTGGTCTTCATATTTTGAGCTTCTGGTGAGCGGGCAAGACCCACAACGAACCAGAGCGCATAGCCCCATCCGGCAGGCGACTACAGGGGATGCAACTTTGATCTAAAGCAACGGAAGCATGTCATGTTGGATGTGAATAAACGCCTGCGGTGGGTGGTGTGACGGGCTTACAGAACCGAACAAGTGGATCGACGACTTGCAAGAGAAGTGTCATGCATATAGCGCAGACGATGTGATTAAAAAGGGTGCGCTAGAAGAGATAGAGCAGGAGATTATGCAGCTGAAGAGCCTGCCGTTCGCGCACACCCAGAGCTGTAAGGATAACAAGATCATTGTCTGAGTCGAGGGAGGGGCAAACAAGCCAACGATCCCGATAGACGTCGTCTCAGGTCGACAAGGAAACCATCACTGCTCCATAACTGTTACTCAGTGAGTGTGGCTCACCTGACTCTCAGCGGAGCCTGGCTCAAAGCTCAAAGCCCTCGAGGCTCGCGATAGAAAGCGCGAACCCATCGTAGTTGGAGGATGATTACGCCACTTCGCAGTCGACTAAAACGTTCTTTTGTTGCAAAAGCTCAGTGTCTTCGATCTTAGAGCAATATTGGTGTGTACAAGCCATCTCTCCAATTCAACGTGCTTCAAAACGATAATTGGAGAGATATAAAGCTCAAGAGAATTTAGACAGACAATGAATGTTTTAGTAGGAGTAGTTAGCCCAAGGACACATATAAATGGACATCATATTATTGATCGAGCTGATCGATGGCTATCCCTGCCTGAAGGTCCCCGGAGTGGACATGTCTTCAATAAGTATCGTGATTCCCGATTGCTAGAGAACGATCAAAGATCCCACAAATATGTCATCGATTTAACTTAAGCTTCCTTTCCGCTTCTTCAATCCTCTTGTTCGCATCCTCAAGCTCTTTCTTCAACTGCTTGATGTACTTGAGAACTAGCTCGACGGCCATGGCTTTGTTATTGCGCTCTGCTCTCCCTTTTCACCTCTATTATCGCCATACTTGCGCGCATCACTTCCACTCTTTGTTTTAGAATTAGTTGCTGCTAATTAGATGAATTATCTCACACCGACTAGCAGAACTGCAGCACCACGACAATAAATGATTCAAGATCCAGATGATTCGGAATACGTATTGGCGAGGCTAATCTTAAGACTATATATCGTTATACTAATCTCCCCTTAAGTAGTTGTCTCGGCTATAAGACTGAGTCTTATCTGCCGATCGGAGTGAATTTCCATAATTCGTGGCAATCCACTGTACGTATAGCGGGGGTTTGGTAGAAAACATTCGTGGTCATACAATTTTATGACTAGCAACAAGCTCGAAAGACCTAGTCACGCCGGCCCTGTTAGTAACAGCCCGAAATACCTCAGGGTAAGGGACCCGGTCCAAGCAGAGCTCTTTTAGGCGAGGACATTGCTCAAAGAGGCAACGGGCAATATTGTGTGTCTCTTCTCGTAAAGGATTCGAGATGTCCGGCCTCCAACCGCGCCCCTTGGCCTCAGTAGCAATGACGAGATACTCTAGGTTAACAAGTTGGGAGAGTATTGCGGCTAGTGAGTAGACAGGGAGCACCGCGAACGACAACCGTAACAACTGGGCCACAGATCCCAATCACGACTACGATCACTAATACATCACCACCGCGAGCACGTCGGGCCTGGGATCATGGCAGCAACCAAGCATCCGCATACGCCGGATTCCCTCCTCGCAAGCCTTTGGTGGCCGACCACGATCGGGAAGCGTTGATGATCGACCCATCTCCGGAGGGCAGGTGATAGAACAAGGCAGCATAATACCAAGAAAGCCGCTGCGAGGAGTGCGTCTGCGGAACTAGAGTGCGAGAGCAAGGGCAGGGCACAATTGGAGTACCTCCTGGCCCTGGGTCTAGCCGTTTACGACATGAAACTCGACAATTGGATACAGTAATAGAGGGAATCGAAGGAGGAGTAGTTCTGACCCAACAAGGTCTTGGAATCAGACTCATGATAGTACTGGTGCTCTGCGGAACTCCGGGTATATGCCAGAAGTAGCAGAAGAAGGATACTTCAATGCGCAGAGCCCGCAGGATGCGAATCTGGTAACACAGGAGAGCGAAGATAGTCGAGGACCGATGGCCAGAAGATTGGAGTGCGGCAGGCCAAATGCTGAGACTGCCGACCTTTGGGCTGGGTGGACGACCGAGGTGTGAGCAGTGCAACAAGGGAATCGAGCCCCTGCGATCTACAACAGAGGAAGAAGCGAATGCGCAATATGACAAAAGAATTGATTGATATACTTGATACTGTTGGTACGTAGAGTTTTCCCCTTACCAATCTATGCTAATGCATTGTGCAGACCCAGAGGTGTCGACTCTTAATACTCTTAATAATGTACAAAATTCCCTATTCGTTCCCAATCTCGGTAGCTGGGTCAACCGTCGACCTACATACACACTTTCTAGATACCCAACACGTAGCACAGTGCCTGCCGCCCCAGATCTATCTCCAGCCGTAGAGGCTGAAGAAGAACCGCTTGAGAGAGGTACAATTGGGCGCACGTACACAGCGACATCTTTATCCTCAAGATTAGACGACTCCCACTTCGCAGTTTTGCCGCATGGAGAACGGCTTCAAGGCTGGAGTAAAGAAGAAAGAGATGAGCTGAACGATCATGTGCGCCATTTACTCCATTCTAGGAAGGAGAAGTTAAAACGATCGTGGATGGGATTTAAACAATATGTGCGGAAGCGTTAGTATTCCATTCCATCTTTCATAACGTTGCTGACATGATACAGCTCTTGGATTTTTCGTAACTGTATATGCAACTCTTATCACGCTCTTCGGACTTGCATGGGTCTTATTCTTGATTGGCTGGATCAACGTGGGTGGTCGCAAAGATTATATTGTCCACGTCATCGACAGTGTGCTGGTGGCTCTCTTTGCCATCATGGGTGATGGGCTCGCACCTTTTCGTGCAGTCGACACCTATCATATGTCTTTCATTGCACACTACCACCACCTAACTTGGCGTCTCCGGCGAGAGCAGGCTCTCCCAAAGCTAAAAGACCACAATGATCTTCCGAATCTAACCGTTAATGATCAAACTGTTGATGTTGAGTGTGCGGAAGAAAAGCTTGGCGAGATGAGTATGCTGAGTCCAGAACAACAGCGGAAGCTTGTGCATCATCAGAAAAAGTTCTCCCGCTCGCATACATTTTACAAGCCACATGAAACAGAAACGCATTTTGCCTTCCCACTGCGTTTACTTGTCGCGGTTGTTGTGCTCCTGGATTGCCACTCTCTACTTCAGATCTCTCTTGGAGCATGCACTTGGGGTATCAGCTACAAGGTGCGGCCATTCGCGCTTACAACCGTAATACTGTGTTGTTCGATTACATGCAATATCACTGCAGGCGTATTGATTAGCGTAGGAGATCATAAGACGAGAAAGAAGGATGTCTTGGAGAGGATGTTCAGGCAGGAATTGACGGCGCAGGCGATCCAGACGATTACAGAACGAAAACAAGGGGAGAGGAAAAAAGAAGTGAAGAGCTATTGGGAGAGAAACAAAACACGAACGAGGATCCAATAATGGAAACGCCAAGAACAAATGAGGAATTGGTAATAGAGAGCCAAGGACGGGCCTATCACCAATACTGCCGCCAAAGGACGAATAATTGTACTATGTAGACTTTATGGTTGTAAATAAAAGCACGATTTTCATGCTGGGCATGGCGTGGGATTGGACTTTTCGCATTCTAACATGTGTGAGTGGAAAGCACAAGCGTGCAAGAAGAGTGCATCCACTTTGGCCTACACATTCCTCAAAGTTCTCGTCTGAGATTTCTCATTCGACATCATATTCCTGCATGTCTTCAGACGTTGTATTGCAAGGATGCATTCTTGGTTCTTACCACGCCTGGAGCCTTATCACATGACAAAACAGATGCAGCCAGGTCATCTCTTGCGTATTCGAGGGAAACCCCATCTCCCCAAATCTTGTGTTTAATCCTTTTTCCTGAGGTTACTCTTCACAAGCCACTCGTAACAAAAATACGACTTCATTTACTTGAACATTTCCAGGCTTCCGGAATAATCGTGCTGGTTTGGCTTTTCTTGTTTCATTCTGCATCTACGTCAGCATAGATATAGTTAGCCTTACATTCAACAGCAAGAACATCAATAAGACATTTTTCTTCAAAGATAATCTCCTTTGAATCAGACTCGTGCTTCTAGTCCATGCCTGGCATTACATTTAGAGCAAACTCCCAATAGCGCCGTACGTTAGATTTGTTTACAACACAAGAGAACCGGCGTTCTGTACCGAATACAGCTCCCTACGATTCACTTCCCGACATATATGGCACATTTTAGGGTATTAGAGGCCCATGTGAGGGTTGGTCGCATCTCGCTAACAAAAACAATCGAGATGCTGCGCTTCACAGCATAATGCATACCGCCACACATGCAGCAACCAAAACCACCCACGCCTTCAACACTATACTCTTCTCAACAGCTCCAGAACCCGTCTCGCAGCCGGGGCAGCCCCGGTGGTAGCCGACGATGGTAGCGGCGTCGAAGCTGTCCCTGCGCTTGAACCAGCCGTCAGGCTCGCCTCAAAAGCAGACAGCTTCTCGAGCCCTGCCGTAATCTGCACCGGGATCCACGGCGCCGTCTTGTTTTCCGGCCGCCAGGTCCAGCTCGTGGACTCGCTATAGGTCATTGGGTCCCTGAACGTTACGCCCTCGCTGTCGACGTTCCACTCTGCGCGCTGCGTGACCTCTGCCGAGCAAGTCACGGTTGCTGTGTTGGTGAATGTGCAGGCTCGGGTGTAAGCGCTATAGGCTGATTGTTAGAGGCAGAGGCTTAAGGGGATAGGAAGGGTGATATACTTCGTGGAACCTTCCTCGGTTATGGTATCGATTTGGGAGAAGTGAATAGTAGAGGGGCCTTGGGTGATGGTGAAATGTGGGAGGCCGCTAGGGCAATACCTTCTGATATATGTCGTATCATTAGCTCCTGAAGTTGCATAGCTGTTACATCCTATGTCGTATGTTGTGGCCGTTGCATCCTACATCAACCAATCAATTTCTCGTCTTCAAACTGGATTCGTGTGTATTAAGAAGGGCTTACAACTGCAATGATGGAGCCAAAGACATCTCCGAGTCGATAGTTATCAGTGCCTAATATGCCCCCGCCAATCGCAAAACTTACAATTGGCGCATCAAGGAGTGTGGCTGGGTTATTCACAGTGTCGACGGTTCTGGTACGGCGCGTAGAGGGGAAAGGCGTGAGGGTAGGTAGGGAAGGGAAAGCCGTTGATGTGACTACAACTGTTTCGGTGCTTTGGGACGCCGAATCAGTCTTGGTGACGGTAGCAGTGTTTGAGGCTTGTACGAATTGTGCAGAGCTTGCCGTGAAAAGGGAAAACACAAAGCATGTTAGGAAGAGCAAGGCACTGCCCGGCTCCTAGAAAGAGCTCCGAGGCCTAATAATGAGGACAAGCCGACGATTTGCCAAGGACTTGCGCCAGAGAGTCGAGCAGAGCCACCAGTCTGGATACTGGTTGATGTCGGACTCTGACTTGTTGTCGCAGCGTTAGCATTAGGTGCGGTAGTTATAGATGGTACGGCTGCGCTCGCCACACTCGATACACTGCCAGTTGAAGCTGCAACCCCGCTCGTTGCCTTCAACTTCTCCAGCCCTGCCGTGATCTTCACCGGAATGAACGGTGGCGGGCCATACGCACTGGCCGTTGGATCCATTATCGTCACTGTATAATCATCCATCTCTATCGTGACCAGCTTGCCATCATACGTTACTGTCTCTAGTGGATCCTGCGTAGTGAATGCATTAGAATAAGGTGGTTGGCCATCTCCATAGGAATTTGTGCAGATTGCTGTTGCGGCTGTAGTTGCGGCGAAAGCGCAAGACTCTGATAACAAGCTGTCATTTGTTAGGCGAGATTTTGGATGAGTTCTTAGGGGATGAGCAAATACTAGTCACCAAGTTCCCTCCCTTTCGGTGTAGCTGAATTTCATGAAGTTTGCGCCCTGTGTCACGAGGATTGGGTTTGCCCAGTCGGCGTAACCACAATAGCCTTTCTCCACATGGCCAGTCGCTTCGGGATTGCAGGTGACCTGGTATGTTGCTGCTGTTGCATCCTGCCATGAATATCAGCGATATGGTTACCAGATACAGGATGAAGAGAGGACCACGCACAGCATTCACAACAGACGCGACAAGATCTCCAGCACCGTCTGCAGCATTCTGAAGGAAGAGGTTCACAACATCTGGTGGCGTAACCTCTGGCAAAGGTTCTGGGATCCATGGTCCTTGTGCATCAACTCCCTGTCCTGCTAAGCATAGTATAAAGGTAAAGACTGTAATGGCGAACATCTTGTCGCCTTCTATTACTTAGTAACCCTACAAAACGAACGACAGCGCAAATGCAAGTAAAGAATCAGAAAGAGTGGACGTCAGCGGCATTTTATCACTTTTCGAGAACAATTTCTTTACCTTGGCGGCTCTCACGATGGGACATTTCTCATTGGCAGAACGCGATGTTAGGGTATACTGTGCCGCAGTCATTTTTGTCAATTTGAGGCAACTCCGGTCTTGGCGTTATTTTAAGCTCAATGGCTTTTTGAGGCACCTTTCGCTTAAGGCCCCACATGTTCAGGGGTAGGGAGAGATGTGGGGTGGCGCTTTTCAGTATGCTGTTGACATTTGTAGAGCAATATCGTCATAGTTTTCTCTAGTTCTATCCTGAGATATTACAGTATCTAGAAGAAAAACAACTCAATGCCACTTCTGCCCAAAATCTATCGAAATCCGCCTTCTCCTTTTCCATGTTAATCACCACGATCACA
>CAKJVC010000022.1:0-15427 GCA_918026815.1 Chalara sp. BL73 | reverse complement strand
TGTTCTTTTACAGTCGCGTACGGTTTATGCTTCACGCCAGCATCGTTCTCTGCCCGCGACTCTGGTGGGTAATCATGTCCGACGTAGAGGCGATAGTGCCCCGGCAAGCTCAAGAGGGTTCTCGCGGAGTTATATAGAGCCACGGCCGAGCCGCCAGGGAAATCGGCCCGCGCAGATCCAACGTCCGGGTTGAATATAGAGTCCCCGGTAAACACATTTTCACCGATGATGTAGCCGACATGATCGGGAGTGTGACCGGGGGAGATATAGAACCTTTGCATGCAGCTTCCCAATCGCGAATTCCTCGTTATCTTGGAAGAGCTTGTCAAAGACATTGGATAGTTCGGGTCCTCGACCCCGTACCTGCGGGCAAATGTGGATTGAACCTGAGTGATACATGCTCCGATACCAATATCCGGGCGTGGCTTCCCCTGGTTGACGAGCTGTTGTTGAAGATAGGTTGAAGCAGTGAGATGGTCTGCGTGTGCATGAGTCTCGAGAACGCGTGTAACAGTGAGGTTCTTCTCTGAAATAAGCGAGAGGAGTCTATCTGCAGTCTCGGTGCTAATTTGATTCGAGACTGGGTTGAAGTCGATAACCGAGTCGATGATTACCGCGTCACGTGTCTCAGGGTCGGCAACGACATACTGCCAAGTTGCAGTGACGGGTTCAAAAGGAAATAACTTCCGGTTTGTTGGTCATTTTATAGTTGACGTTGATTACTTTCGTTAAAAACAGTGACGGGGTGAAGATTGCTATGTTGTTGGTCAGAGAGAGAAGTAAAACAGAGACTGAGAAGTTATATACACTATTGAGATGCGAGACAAAGGCTACAGGCTATTGATCAAGTAGCAAGAATAATTTTGTTAAATTTTGAGATTTCGGTTCGTTCAACAGATGGATTGCGAATTTTCATTTGATGTTCCCAGTGCCAGGATAGGCACATAAATAAGCCAGCCAAAGAAGATTAAAGCAAGGTTGCTAGACGCTGACCAACACCTGTACGTCCCGGCTTTCCGAGCCCTACGCCCAAAAATGAGTCTCAAACATCTGACAGGAAGGTCTCTAGTACCAGATTGCCGAGAAAATCGAGTGGCGTGATTCAGGCTTTCTAGACGCCGACTGGGTCACTAACTTGGTGATAGAGTTTTGAATGGCCCACTATTTTTCAGATCGCCGACCATGACGTACATGCTCGCAAAGAAAACAAAGAAAAAATTCTGGGGTTATACTCGGCGATATGATATCCAATTTGGAATATCGGTCGCTCGAAGCCCGGCCGCTAAGATTGTTTCCATCCTTGTGATTGCCAGGGAGCTTCTAATCAGGCGGATATCTCTGGCCCTTGACCCTCTCAGTTGGCCATTTAATTCCTATTCGAACACCTCACTCATCATTAATTGAAAGTAATAACCAACTTCACCCGTCTTCTCCTTCTATCATCAAAAAATGCCCACAAATCCGGTCTCCACCGCCCTCTCAGGCTCTCTATTTGGCTCTGCCCTACTCCTCTCTGGGGTCTACTCCCCGTCGATCATATCCTCTCAACTTCTCCTATCTGATTTCCACATGTTAAAGGTCTTTCTGACGGCGAGCGCAAGCAGTGCGTAAGTTCCCCTATCGTTTTAAAAAATAATAACGCGTACTTAAGTCTAACTGTTTCAATAGCGTGCTTATGGTCATTGCGAAACAAACAAGCATCTCTTCCTGCACCCCCGCAAGCCTTCCAACTTAAATCGATTGCACCGATATGATGGAAACGTCATTGGTGGTCTCCTTTTGGGAAGCGGGATGGCGCTCACAGGTGCATGTCCAGGCACCGTGTTAGTGCAGATCACAACGGGCGTCTCATCGGGCCTTCCAGTACTTGGAGGTGGAATTCTTGGTGGCATCCTGTGGTCTCGATTCGGACACTGTGTCAAATGCACAACCCCGGCGGCTTTTTCAGACACGAGGAAAGACTGCGACTGCACCGATGAAAAGCTCACTGTTTATGAGTCTGCGAAAATGAAAGAGAGCCAGGCAGTCCTCATTTATGAGCTTGTTTGTCTTGCCGTGGTTGCATCGGCCTCGTACTTGATTCCCCATTTCATTGGGTCTCAGCGTCTACATCCCGTCGTTGGCGGGCTCCTTATGGTGCTGCACAAGCAGCATCTCTCATACTCACTGGAGGTCCCATCAGTGTCTCCACTGCGTATGAAAGAATTGGACAATACATTTGTCGACTTACGCGATTATCACCACACAAGGGCTCAGAGCCGTGGCCTTCTCTCGACCCTGTGATCTTTGTACTGGGAATGCTAGTCGGCGGTTGGGGCTTAGGAAAAGCTATAGGACTGAAAGCACTTGAAGAGACAGTGCATATTTCCTTGACAAGAGCAATAATTGGTGGAGCGTCTCTTATCCTTGGGGCAAGGACAGCTGGGGGCTGTACTTCCGGACATGGCATTAGTGGGATGGCTACGTTGTCGAACTCTAGTTTTGTGACAGTGGGTGCCATGTTTGCAGGGGGATTGGAGTATCCAAACTCCTTCAATACCTGTTATAGTATGCAATAATAGATTAGGGAGTGATAGATATTGAGAGAAGTTTTAGGTTTTTAAGTTGGATCACCACTTTTTTAAAACGGCAAATATTCAAATACCATCATTTTTTGCCAAATATCTCATATACCATACTTTTTTTGCCGAATATCTCATATACCACCATTTGTCTCTTGGCGCAAAACAGTGGTATTTCAGATACCTATCAACAGAACGATGGTATATAAGAAATATTGTATTTTAAGGACTGCACGCTGCGCCAAGAGCTAGAGCACCTAACGCACAACAAATATTCGTATATTATCGATTATCTTTTTTTCGTAACTTCATTATAGCTATAGCGCTTTACGTCGGTGATACTTTTTCTAATATTACGTAGCAAAAAAGCAATAAAAAATTTGTTGCATAATTCTGAATTATAAAAAGCTACTTATTCCGATAAACAACGCTTTAATATTGTATTGTGGTGGGGACGATTTTCTTTCCTTTCACACTCTGTCACGTGATACTCATGAGTGGTCAGTCATGTGACCTGAGGAGCATGAGTTGTATATAACCTGCGCTTCCGGTAGGGAGGCGCATCATCATCAATACAACACACTTTTCCACCCTTCTATATTTTACACCCTTATAAGCTATTGACGTTTATCTATTATATAGAGCTTAGGCTCGCCGGTGCTCTCTCCAGTATGCTACAGCCACCGCTATCACGCCTATGAGTTTTGTGCTAGATCCTGTTGCTGTTCTTGCTCTCAGCATGTTCCCCGCCACATGTATTTTGGTGACCTACGCAGGGGATCAGGCACTCTCTGTAGCAACAGCGAAGCCTATAGACGCGATATGCGGTGCGAGAAAGCAGAAAAGGGAGCACCGGCACACCCCCAAATACGCTTTACTGACGGGCTACTCGATAGGGAGCACTACAGCGATGCCTCTGTAATACAGGGAAGAACGCTACAGGCTTCTAAGAAAGCAGCGCGAAGTTTGAAAGGCGTCACAACAGCCTACAGGGACCTATTCAGTTAGTGATCTCTGCCAGCAGGCGACCCTTCTGGACGACATCCTAAGAATGAGAGTCAGCGTGCAAACGCTAAGGCCGAGCGCCTGTACAACGCTCAGGAAGTGGGAGGCCCAGGAGTACCGGAATTCAGTACGGTGATCAAAGTCACACCAGAAAGCAAAAAGCCACAGAGCTTCGGCATGAACCGGGCTATACGCTAATCAACGGCATAAAGAGGTTCCGTTGAGGGAGTTTCAGCATAGAAGTTTCGCTAAAGAAGCCTCAAACTCTCGGGCAAAACAATGGACGTTATTAAAGTTTGAGCGTTACAGGGACTTACTACAAAAAGGCTTCTTGTACCGCTATCCTTACGTGCTATCAAGTATATGGATTGCTTTGACAGCAACGACTGGTTACATCAACTTTTTCTCCACGCTTAGAAGCTTTTCAACAAAACAATCTTTTGCCTATTACTACTGTTACAGCACCTACACTACATACAATGTCTTCTACATTTACAGTTGAGAAGCCTGAGGCAACGCCTGAGGATCTTACTTCAGGCTCATCCTCCGACAAATCACACAAGCATAAAAAGCCTAAAGGGCAATCGGTTGCTTCTACAAGCTCGGGCCGAGCATATGACCGTGCTTACTTTCAACCTATGCCGGTACCTGGAGGATATGGCAGTCCCTTTTTCAGCGGTAAGGAGGTTACTGCGTACCTCAAGTTTCTTAACAGGAGCTTCAAGGATCATGGAATCCAGGATGACAAGGAAAAGAAAGAAAGGGCGGCAGAGTACGCTTCGGTGCAGCTGAAGAAAGAGATTGAACAGCTAGGCGGGTACAGTGACTCAACTGTGACGTGGGAAGCTTTTCAACAGGAACTGTTGAAAGAGTATCGGTACAAAGACTCGGAGCAACTTTTATATACTATCGCATACCTCGACAAATACGTCAAAGATTTCAAAACTATCGGTGATCAAGGTCACGTGACACAGGGGCAGATATACTCCTATTGCAAAGGGTTCAACCAAGCGGGATCAAGATGCTTGGAAAGAAAAGTTATCACGGACAAAATGCTGACGTTTAAGTTTCTATATGGGCTGCCTCATGGTCTGCGAGCAAGAGCTCTTAAATATGCGGCAGGGCCTGGGAAACTGGGTACTGAAAGCATTAGACTTTACAAAGAAGTCTATGAGTACGTTGAGAACGGATGTGCAGTATTGAGGGAAATGGATGATTTGGTACAAGAACAAGGAATGGGAGAGCTGCCTACAGGGTTTGATAGCCTGGAAATGAGCACTCCATTTGTGTTTGAAGGAACTCGCTCAGCAACTTCGGCATCTTCGACGTTAAGACTAGAAGAACGCAACAAAGCTGTTTTGCCTCTTGTCAGAGAAAAATCTCTAGAAAACCGTTCAGTCACGGACCAGGAGATAGACAACATTACAGAAGGCTTGGAACGCTTGCGAATTTTGCAGGTTGTTGCAGAGCGAGCTCAGCAAAAAGCTCGAATAGCTAACCTCAACCATTTGGAAAGGGATTATGCTGAAGAATATGAAGTCGGCTACGGAGGATTCGCAAAGAAAAAAGGGTTCCGAGATGACGATACTTGCAAGTGGTGCAGGAATCAGCAATCAAGTGATATGAGACCTCAAGAGCCTCATAAATATATAAACCAGTGCCACGACTACAAAAGGTTTATTGGCCTAGGCGTTATTCATGAGTCTGATGAAGATCACTATATTTGCTTAGGACCTTGGGAAGCCGGAAAGACTTCAATACCTGTACAGTTCAGCAACGACCTTCCGCGCCGGGACCAAGTTATAGCGCGAACTATCAATACCAAATTTAGCCACATTCCTGAAAATAGAAAACGAGCCTTGGAGGAAGAAGCCCGGTTTAGTAGAGAAGGAGCTCAAGCCAGGAAAGAAAGCGTGGTTAACAACATTGAAACTTACGTTTGTGAGACTGGCGACATACTGACAGAAACGGAGCTAAGTGATGAGACGAGTGCTTGGGTGCAAAACTTCATTGCAAAAGAAGCCGGGATAGAGCCTGTAGAAGTCAGGCCATCCACCAGAAAAGCAAAGCGTCAAGCACCATATGATTCTAAGCTTACACTACAGCAAAAGCTTCAAGAGCAGGCGAAGCACGGTGTAGTTAAAACACCGCAGCTGAGAACGGTACGTTTTCAGGAAGATTCTCCTGAGAACAAGCCTAAAGAGCCGGAAAAAGCTAGCCTGGAGCGAAAGGCTACGAAAGCTCAAAAATTGAAGCCCACTGTAGCGAGTGCGCTGGCCAGGCTTGGCTACAGTCATGAGAGTTCGCTGGCAAAACTTATGACCCAGAAATCGATTCCCGAAGGATTTACTTTAGGGGAACTGCTGTCGCTAGCAGATCCGGCCTTGCTCTCTAAAAGACGGCCTAGAACCCTAGAAGGAACCCTGGATGCGGAAATGGAGCATGCACCTATTGAGGAAAGCATGATAGGCCTGGGAGAACTAGTAATTTGCTCTAGTATTGACTCTAATACAGCTGCTGAGCAAGCGCCTAAAGAAAGCATCATAGGCTTAGGGGAGCTGGTAGATTGCAGCAAAAGCACGGCTGACGTTGGTTTCGGCTTAGTGGAGTCTTATTCGGGATATTCGGAAGTTCATTCCCCTACGCCAAAAGTTGTTATTACACTAGCAGGGCACTCAAAGCTTGTAGACATTAGAGCTACGCTTGACACGGGCGCCGAGGTTAGCTTGATGACGCTAGAAGTTGCGACAAGAGTGGACATTCCTATTACTCGGAACGACAATATGGCTCTAAAGACTATTACAGGAAGTACGTCGAAATTTGTAGGGTTCGTAGACAATTTGCCGGTTACTATTGGCAATGCAGCTATAAGGACCCGATTCTATATTATGGACTCTCCTGGTTTCAAGCTGATTCTAGGCTTTCCATTTATACGCAAAGCCAGAGTAGTGTTCCGCTATCCTAGAGATTCTCCTGACGGCCCTGTTTTTGCTTCTATTCGAGACCCAAGGACTGGCTTGATCACTACAGTAAAGACAAATACCGAAACGGAATCCGCAAAGAACGCTGTAATGCGTCGGGCTCAAAACACTATCGGAATGATTGAGTCCGATAGTGATGACGGATATACGACAGATTCGGAAAACTAGCAACATCTGTAGCTGACTGCGTAGCTATAGATGGCTTTTGTACAACAAACGCAGAGATGTTTCAAGGAAGCTTTCAGCTTGTTCCAGTGCTTAAAGAACTTGGGGACAAGTTCTACCCTTTTGAGGGAGGGACGGGCTTATAGGCAATTCGTGGAACACAGACACTCATTTAGTTTTGGATTTTGTGGGGACAGAGTTTGACCCCAATTACACGCCTTTTCCTTACAGAAGGAGAGCAACGCGGTACTTTAGCGTGAATACTGCATACAAAACAAAGGACAAAAGATCCATCCAGTTGATAAAGCTGACGGAGTAGGCAATGCTCCCGGAGGCAGAAAAGACTGGTATGAGAGATCTAAAGCAAGAGACGTTTTTCAAGAACAAGTTGGAATATATCAAGAACATATTATTCCCAGGTTTTCGGACATTCCTAGAGAGTCAAGACTTACGCCTGAAAGACTAAAAGATCTAAATATCGGGGATATGCTGCAGCCTGCGGAAAGGAAGTTTTTGGAAGAAGTCCTGATTAACAGAGAAAAAGTTTTTGCGTTCGACTGGTCTGAATGCGGACGATTTCATGAGGATGTATCACCACCTATTGTGATCAAAACAATAGAACACACAGCATGGCAAGCAGCGAGTTTTCCTATTCCAAAAGCATTAAAACCTTTAGTGGTAAAAATGTTTAGAGAAAGACTGGATCGCGGCGTGCTGGAGTACTGTGATGGGCCATATCGGAACTCATGGTTTTTGGTTGCTAAAAGAAGCCCGGTGATTACAGGCTGATTAACTCGGCAACGTTTATGAATGCTGTTACACTGAGAGACGCGAATTTACCTCCTTCTGTCGACGAATTTGCTGATGAGTTTGCAGGGTGTTATATTGCAAGCCTAGTTGACTTATACTCCGGATATGATCAAATGACGTTACATCCTATTTGCAGAGATATGACAGCATTCTTTACACCACTCGGATTGCTGAGATACACAACATTACCCCAAGGCGCTACGAATTCAGTTGCAGAATGCGTAAGGATCATGATGCTTGTTCTAGCCGCAATCTGTCCTGAAATAGCTGTACCTTTCCTAGACGACATAGGCGTTAAAGGACCCTATACGGATTATAACGGGGAGGAAGTGTTGCCCGGAATACGACGGTATATTTTTGAGCATATTCAGAACCTCGACAAAACGCTGGAACGAATTGAGCGTGCAGGGGGCTCTATAGGCCCTAAGTCTCAATTCTGCAGAGACGGGCTGAATATTGTAGGCTTCGTATGCAACTCAAAAGGAAAAGAGCCTTCTGCGGACAAAGTCGTCAAAATTATGAACTGGAAAACACCTGAAAACGTTACGGAAGCCAAAGCTTTTATAGGCTTGTGCGTGTATTTCCGGATTTGGGTGAAGGATTTCGGCACTATTGCGGCACCTATTTACGACTTGATGAAAAAGGGTGTTACATGGCATTGGGATCCTGAAGTCCAGGGAGTAGCTATGAGGACGCTACAAAACGCTATGGTTACAGCGCCGGTGCTTATCCGGATCGACTATGGGCCGGATGCCGGAGAAATTGTTGTAGGAGTAGATGCCAGCTTGGATGGCTATGGTGGTTACTTAGGCCAAAGGGATCTCGCATCAGGCAGAGTTAGGCCTGCTAGATATGAAAGCGGGACTTGGTCGAAAGCCGAGCGCAACTACGACGCTACAAAACGGGAGTGCAGAGGCGTTCTCAAGATTTTGAAGAAATTGCAAGTTTGGATTATTGCAATCCACTTTGTGTTGGAAACAGATGCGAATGTGCTTGTAGCACAGCTGAATAGAGCCGCTACGGATCACCCAGGAGCCTTGATTACTCGGTGGCTTGCCTGGATACGACTATTTGATTTTGAAGTACGGCATGTGCCCGGAAAACAGCATACAGCCGCTGATGCGCTGTCAAGAAGACCTCCTCACCCTGAAGATACCGACTCAAAGAGCGAAGATATTGACGATTGGATACTGGCGGAACTAGGAGCGTACGAAATATGCCCTGTAGAAACCGAACAAGACATAGGCTCCGAACAAATTGTCGACTCAGAACAAAACACTGACTCCGAGCATGAAACAGATCCTGAGTTGCGAAGTAGAAAGCTAATACTTCAAGAAATGAAAGATAAAGTGGCTTCTTTACGTAGCGAAGAAATCGGAATCGAGTCAAGCTCGGAAGGACCTGAGTACGAAACACCTATTTCCAGTTCTGAGTACAGTGAAGAATCTATCAGGATAGCGCGCTATTTGACAACGCTCAGAAAGCCTAAAGACATGAGTGTTCCAGAATTCCGCAAGTTCAAAAGGAAGCACTGAAATATGGCGTTCACGGACGGAAATTGTGGCGCTTGCCAACGAAAGGAATGCCTATCAAGCTTGTAGTCGATAGCAAGCGGATCCGAGACAGGATCCTTCGGGATGTACACCACCAAAGCGGCCATAAAGGAAGAGAAAGCACTTATCATAGAATTTCTCAACGATACTTCTGGCACGGCTGCTATAAGGATGTGAAAGACTACGTCAAGACGTGCGAGGAATGTCAATTCAGGGCGGCCGGAAAAGAAGAGGAAGCTATGTACCCTACGGCGTCGAACGGGCTAATGGAAAAATGGGCGATTGATATTACTTACATGCCGGCTCAGAAAGGGAAGAAGTACTTAGTTGTAGCCAGGGACGACATGAGTGGCTGGCCCGAAGCAAGGGCTATTGCGAGTAAAGATGCTTCTACAGTTGCACGATTCATTTGGGAAGACGTTATTTGCCGCCATGGTATTTTCGGAAGGATAGTTGTAGATGGCGGAGGAGAATTCAAAGGAGAAGTGCTAGAATTACTCTCGAAATGGGGAGTGAACAGGATTCAGGTCTCCGCATACCATGCTGCAGCAAATGGAATGATCGAACGTGGTCACAAAACCCTGAAAGACGCCTTGTCTAAACTAGGAGGAAGCTGGGTTGACAATTTAGCAGCTGTTCTATTTGCGGAACGCACTACAGTTCACGGACCTACAGGGTACACACCGTTTTATATGGTATACGGACGAGAGCCCATTCTGCCAATAGAATCGAAGTTCCCCACTTGGAGGACCCTTTTTACAGAGGAGATTACGGACCGTTCTAAGCTTATTGAGCTAAGGGCGAGGCAATTCCAAATGAGAAGGGAGGATGTCGAAGAAGCCAGGTACAGAAAAACTCGTCGACGGCAAGAAGGGAAAGAAGTTTTTGATGCCAGGCATAGGATCAGAGCTAGACCGCTGCAGAAAGACGACATTGTACTTCGTCATGACTCTGTCAGAGAAATCGACATGTCTTCTAATAGAAAGCTTGACTTCAGGTGGCTAGGGCCATATCAAATACTCAGCGCTAACAACGACAAAGGGTACTACAAGCTTAAGGAGCTTGGGCCTGACGGAGTGGCCCTGAAAGGAACTTTCTCAGGAAGTAGGCTTAAGCTATTTTTCCAACGAGAGGGTCATTTCTATGCGCCGGACGATGGGGTAACAAGTGATTCAAGCTCCGAGCCTGACCTTGAAGAGCCTGGAGATATTGAGGAAAGGGAAGGAAGCAGCCGACAATTCGTTGTTCAACCACCCTATTTAACGAACGCACAGAGAAGCCTATATGCCCGGGTAAATGATTCTGAAGAACCCTCGGACTACTAAAGGTTCAAAGCGCTACCAGCCTAGAAGCCCCCTATAGTAGGAAGAAAGTCTTGGCCGGCACTACAACGGGTCCCAAACCGGGTCGCCGACAGCAGCTGTCACCAGCTACCACACGTTCCACCCACCAGCTCAGCGACGATCCCTCCGACAGTGCCCCTATCTCTGCCTTTCGTGGGCCAGGACGCGCACAATTCAGCACCCCGTTACATGGGTAGGGGTCGTAGTTGTGGCCTAGACACCCATAGGTGCAGGGAGGAAAAGCTTCAGTAACCATCGCACCGGCAAGCGGAACGCAACCCCAGAAGCCCACGAAAATAGTAAGAGGAACAGCAAGCTATCCCTAGATAGGCCAATCAAGTCAAACAGCCCCCAAAGCCGCATATGCCCCAAGACCACAAAAGCTCTATAGAAAGCCCCCAAAGGCACAGTGAAAAGATCAGGGCGGCCAGGGAAATAAAAGGATCCCCAGCTACCCCGAGGAGAAAAACAAAAATTATTAGGAGAAGCCTAGACGAAGTGCAGCTCCTCAGCAAACTCCTTAAAGCCTGAGGAAGGAACGCCAGGGCAGCTACTCCCAGCACTCAACTTGACCCCAAGCCCGTGGAGATTGATAGCCTAAGAGAGACCTCAAGCCTTAGAACAACCCTACAGGCTCCCAGCAAGCCTGATATGCCCCAATAACCCGAAAATGCCCCTATAGCTCACGATCCGGCTCCAGATCCAGCAGTTCCAGTAGGTCCAGTTCCAGTTCAGAGAAGCTTATCCCGATCCTAAGGGTTCCTATTCTGTAACGCTATTAGCCAAGAGAAAACGACAAAGGGATTCGATAGCGCTCAGGGATACTTAGCCACAACAAGCCTGAACCGGACTTAGCTTGTTGCCTTCCGGAAATAGGATCAAGGATCCACGGACGGGCAATCCCGAGTACCAACAAGCAAACGATGCACAAGGTGCAAAGGCCTGGAATTCAACCCTGTAGCGATAAAGAACGCAACACATTGAACACCTTAAAGCTCGCTCATGAAAGCAAGCTCTCCAGTGGGTGGATTTCCGCCCTCGCCGCCAAGAGCAACCGAAGCTCAACAGACAAGGTAGGCTACGGGTAGGAGATCTCATCAACTAAGGAACAATTGCGCGACGTTTGAGCCGAACAACTTCAACGCCGCTATCAATGACAACGCGTCGGGCCGTTTCGAGTGAGGTTCCCCTATAGTCAATCAGTGAAAATACAAGTAGAGGATCGCCGCAACAAGGGGACAAATAGCTCAACGAGGAAGTGTGATGGAGATAGCAAGCACTGCTCCTCGAGGATTGAGACTCATGCTGGCAGTGTTCCCCGACCCGAAAGAACAGCGGAGGGACCCGAAAACTGCACAGTGACTGTATTCGGAAGGGGAAGGTCAGTACAGGCGGAAGCGTGCACGTTCTTAAAGCCAACCGGTACAGTTTGATCGCAGGTAGTCGCGCTGGAATCAGATCCGTCAGGTCTTTTCAGGCTTACGCTCTTGACGCTATGACTTGCAGTGCTACAGCGACGTCAGAACCATGATATTGTTGAACGGTGAGGACTTGTTACCTTGTTGCTTTGCTTCATCTCTGAATAACATTTTGATTCGGAGCATGGTTCGAGAGTGAAAAAGGAGTGACTGCATTTGTTGTCCTGCTCGAGCCTTGACCTTGTTCCCAATTGTATGGTTGTTGAGGTTGAAAAGAAGCTATGAGTGACAGTTAGCAATAAGGATCATGAAGAACGATCCGACTTACTTATAGCCTTGCTGGTATTTCAGCTTTGCTCCATCCACCACGACTTGGGGGTACTACAGCGACGTTAGGAGTGTGACGTCGATGGATACAAAGGCCGCTTACCTTGATATTACACTTTGATACTTCATCATGAGATCCGGAAGATTGTTCGAAGAGGAGAGAAGAATGATTGTGTTTGTTGTCCTACTCGAGCCTTGACCTTATTCCCAATTGTATGGTTGTTGAAGGTAGTTGAGGAGCTACAGACAGCAGTTAGCAATGAGGATTGAGAAGGGGATCCGGCATACTTATAGTTTCTGCGTTGCAGCCTCGCTGGCGCAGCCTTGCTGGCGCTTCACCTTATTCCCAATTGTGTGGTCGCGAAGTTCACCTTGCTCGATGATTCCTGTTTCTAATACTAGTCAGTGATAGGAACAGGTCAGGAAAAGGAACGACTTAGCTCTGATTTGTATCGACAGCAAGCATGAAGTAGAGAATTGAGTGTGAAGTGGAGAATTGAGTGTGAAGAAGAGAGGGATTGTGATGGGGTTGTGAGTCAATGGTGAAGGCAAAAACCGATCAGGAAATCGATCTGCGCAACGACAACGTATTGAAAGCGTTGCAATGAAGAAATACCTTTCGATTCTCTTATACTAATAGCTTATTTGATTCAATTGTATGCTCGATACAGTCGAGTATGAAAGGATCAGATGAGGGGTTGTATGAGGAGCTCGAATGAGGGGTAGTTGTGAGAGGAAGTCTATCAGAAGATGAACAGTTAGCAATTGATTCTCGCAAAGGATCAGGCAGCTGAATATCATACAAATGATAGATTAGATTCTCATGATATTGCTCGAGGAAGATCATGATCATTGGAGATCGAGTTGTTGTTGTTGTTGTAGGGTTGTAGGTTGGAGAAGGATGAAGAGGGGTGATATGGAGGGGTCGATATTTTATCGCTGGCCAGGCAAATTGATATTCACCCTCGAAGGTAGGAGGTGAATCACGTGATGCGACGACAATTCATGAGGCAATATCAGAGGAAGGAAGCTCGATCTAACTGAACGCAAACCTCTACTGACTAGTGCTCGGGGCGAGCACGTATGAGAGAGGGGACGGATGTGGTGGGGACGATTTTCTTTCCTTTCACACTCTGTCACGTGATACTCATGAGTGGTCAGTCATGTGACCTGAGGAGCATGAGTTGTATATAACCTGCGCTTCCGGTAGGGAGGCGCATCATCATCAATACAACACACTTTTCCACCCTTCTATATTTTACACCCTTATAAGCTATTGACGTTTATCTATTATATAGAGCTTAGGCTCGCCGGTGCTCTCTCCAGTATGCTACAGCCACCGCTATCACGCCTATGAGTTTTGTGCTAGATCCTGTTGCTGTTCTTGCTCTCAGCATGTTCCCCGCCACAATACTTTCGCATCCAGATCTTGAACCTACAATACAAGTTTTGGACATGCCCAAGCCGTAAAATGCCTCTCTGGGAAACATTACAAGAGGCGCCACCACGGCTTAGGTTTATTCAATCCGAATATTGCACAATTAATAATGAGCCGTTCTTGAAGGCTATATATCGCCCATACCCATCTTGTTATCACGGTTGCTAAAATTTTCTGTGCAGAAAATTTTGCGGCTGGCATTCCCTATGGTCCGGCTTGCTGGTTTGCAAAGCTGAATCCTGGCTCTTTATCTCAGGGTATTCTCTGTAAAGAAATGGATAGCATATTCAACCTCCATGTCTGCCTAAAGAGTTGTATAAGGGCCCTTGTGCAATGAACAATAGCTTGCTGCTTATATTTCTTTGCCTTAGATGCCGAATAACAGGCACAAATACGCCAAGAAGATTATCAGAAGAAACAGAAAAACGCTGATGGTTGCTGCAGATCTTCCGCTGAGCTGTTGATGCACAGTACGCCAAGCTCACAATCAATATTGGGAACGCTCTAATTGTTGGTGAAAAGTGAGCTGGTTACCGACATTGTGGTCCAACAAGTATGTACTCTGTCAGATTTGTACTAGGTGTAGGCTGATGTTGGCCATGCTATGAATTCCAACATGGATATTAGCAACACTTGATGCATGGCTAGTTTAGGCCTTTCTGATATTCAAGACCAGCCTTTGGTGAACTAAAGGTTCCCGTTAAGAAACTCAGTTACACCGTTAAGCCGTCGTCGGTCCCTGAACCACACCTCGCCTAGCGATGCTGAAATAACTACTACCTGTGGACTTCTAGGTTAGTCTAAGATACGTAGCTGCGTGGCGAATATTTTATCATGTATTCCAAAGGGGTATAACACTCATAATACATTGGGATTGGTAAGCATCATACCATGCCTAGCCAAGCTGGGGCCCACAGAGGTACCATTATGCTGGATCTTCATTCGAAAGCGCAAAGTGGCTAGTGGCGTAGCTTCAGAGGAGTTAGTAACATGGAAAGTATGTTACGGATGTAGTTCCTAATACGATAGATACAATGCTTCTAACGCCACTTTCCAAAAACGTCGTGTGTCGAAGCCCGTCTGGTAGATTCTATTTGGCAGGCTGGCACTAAGGTCCAGATGTCTCCCTCTCTGTCATACTTGTTCTTCGTTCTCTTCTACATTATCTGTTACTGAACATAGCGGCGTCTAATCCCTCAATCGGAGCATTGCTCCATACATAGTCCTGGTCCAAAATTGCATCTTCCCGGTAGCCTCGCGTCTATTTCAAGCATCGGCTTTTATCTCTCAACATTCGAGATCACCTTTCGCCCTCCAGCAATAATATGTTCTACCTCCAAAAATAAGTGTATACTTTCCTGTCCCTGATTAGTGGGCTTCTAAAAGCTACAGATTGCCATCTGTAGCGAAGCCAAGTACCAACACCAGCGGTGCAAATATCAATGGCCATAATCAGCTCTTGGAGATATATCTTTGTCGAGAATTTGTTATATTAATCGAAATATCATTATCTCATATAAGAATAACTACCAAGAAGTCGGAAACTGGAGGCTGAACTAAAGTATTAGGCAGCCTACGAAACTTACTAGAAACATATAACCAATAAATTTGTGCCAAAGAGACAAAAAATGTATGCTGTCATTAACCTGTGACTAAGGGTGATAATAAGATTGATTGAGGGTTTTCCTGCGAGAACCAGAACCCATGTTGTCAGCAATTGGAACTTTGGGCCGCATGTCTTAGGAAGGGCGTAGTTATCGCGATAATCCATGGTTTGCTGTCGGGACTTATAAATGTAAGGCTACAAGAGATTTCCCAGATATCAA